>CM035786.1:15232473-15459973 GCA_020466265.1 Siphamia tubifer
GGGGGCAGTATTATAGGGGGAATGATTTTGATAGTTTTTATTTTAAGGAGGGGGTGCCATCCGCCCTCATCCCCCCTCAACTCGAGTACTGGTTATAATAGTATAATATATAGTTGTAATAGTATATGTTATAGATAATAGTATATTCTATAGTTTTCTGGTTGTGAAAATGGTTGAACATTGTGAAATTGTGAAACTAGATTGTTTTTAAATAATAATAGTTTCCCCCCTCAAAAAATGCCATATTATTGTCTGCATTTCATCTAAATATGAATATATTACTCTATTATTAAAGTAAAATTGATTGTTTTTGGTGCAAAACTTTTTTTTTATTATTTCATCCTGGGATTCCATGGTTTTTGTTTGATTTTAGGTTTAGTTTGTTAAAATAAACATGTCAAATCACAAAATAAAATAACTACAGTCACACAGGTGAGATTGTGCTGAAAAAAATTATACCAAATAAGTCAAGAAAAACATTTTTTGATGAGAGATATAAAGGAAAAAGCAAACCTATTCAAAAATGTCTAAAATATACTTAGATTCCTAATGGTTAAGGTGGTGGGTTCATCCCTGTGTTCATCCTGTGTAACCGGAACCTTAAACATGTCTTCCTTTTACCTCCTGCTCTCCAGAGGCTGATACCTGTTATTTCTCCGTCCTGAATAGCTTCTATTTCCCACCTCTGCAAAAAATTTTAAACCAAATGTATCTGCTGTCCTGTGGCAGGACAGGACAGCAGTTCACCTGTAAACACTTCACCATTAAAAACTATTAGCTCTAATAAAATACAGGGAAAGGCAGGCGTGTCGCCCCTAATTACAGCTGCACAGGGCTGATGGACACACCTGTGGAGCTGGAATACAACTGTCCAAAAACATTAAGACCGAGGAGAAGTGATGACACTGAACAGATGGAAGAGGGAAAAGACGAAAGATGACTCAAGCGAAGGAAGAGGAGGAAAAAATAGGAAAGAAGAAGAAAAAGACGATCAGGAAAAGGAGACAGGTGACAGTAGAAGGCCATAGTCTAGCTGCTTTTCTAACTGTAATATGAAACATGTGACATAGTTTTTGTTGGTGTGGATTCAGGTTCAACAGGATTTTATTGAAAGACTCACATAACAGAGTCAATAGAGTCAGGAACTGAGGAAATAGGACAGACATGCAGTTTGTTTTTGCTGTCACTACTGACGTCAGAACCTTGAAGAATAAATTTGAGGACTCTAGTTCAAGGTCACAATAAAGGTCAAAATAACATTTTTGATATAACTTCTGTGATATCAAGTTATTAATCTTAGAGACTTCCAGTAAGCACCAAAATGCTGGTCCTTCAATTCTGCATCTTGTGTGTATATATTTTGACCCATTGTTGTCCCGTCATCTGAACCGGCTTTATTCTCACTAGGGTTGCGGGGGTCACTGGGGGGCCTAATCCAGCTACAATTGGCGAAGGCGGGGTACACCCTGTATGAGTCTCCAGTTCATCGCAGGGCTGAACATATATAGACAAATGGACAAAGAATCACTCTCACACCTATGGACAATTTAGATTAACCCACTAACCTATCAGTGCATGTGTTTGGATGGTGGGAGGAAACCCGAGTACCCCGAGAAAACCCACGCAGACACAGGGAGAACATGCAAACTCCACACAGAAAGGTCTGGTGTGGGAATCGAACCAGGGGCCTTCTTGCTGTGAGGCACGAGTGCTAACCACTGCACCACCGTGCCGCCCTGACTCAAGAGGTCAATACCTAAAAAAAATAAAAATAAAAAATGGACTACAACACAAAACAAGTACTTTGTTACTATTATTGACAGATAGGAAACGTATCTTCAAAATGAAAAGAGTGGTGATAAGTAGCCAGTTACTACTATTGTCAAAAATTACATGTAGGCTCCAAAGTGGCATCATGACATTTGACCTTCAGCGATCCTAAAAGGTCAAACACACAGAATCATATTTCGGGAGGCAGATGTCCATTAAAAGCTGAAATGTTTGTGAAGGGGTGGTATAAATTATGACTAGAAATGAATGAAATACACTTGGTCAGATTTACATTTTTTCTAGTATGGCTCTCAGAAGCTTTTTAATCCATCTAAACTTGAAACGCGTTTCTGTAAACTTCGGTTCTTCTCATTAAAACTTCAGCTGAACTTTCTAAAACAGCCAAATTCAAGAAACAGAAAAGGTCTAATTTTATTTAATTCTGATCTTTGTGAGCTTTCAAGTTTGATTAGAATTGACAGATTACTCGACCTCCATGTTGACCTGGTTGTTCTTGTCTTCCTGCAGCTGGGCGGGCTCACCCTGGTTGCCATGGGGATTTGGGTCAGTGTGGACGGCGGCTCCTTCCTGAAGGTTCTGGGTCCGTTCTCCAGCCAGGGGACACTGTTCGTCAATGTGGGCTTTTTCTGCATCGCCATTGGGGCAGTTCTGGTTCTGATGGGCCTGTTGGGCTGCTGTGGGGCCCATAGGGAGAGCAAATGTCTGCTGCTGATGGTAAGACCACATAGACGGACCAACATCACATCAGCATATGCCAAGAACTAGTGTAAAATACAGTCCATCTTTCAAGATGTAAATGTAAAAGATAGATAATATTAGAACAAATTGTAATACATCATTTAGTGAAGGTTAAATGTAAAGATAATTTAATAAAGGTTAAATGTAAAGATAGTTTAATTTCAGGTAGTTTCAGACCCTTAAACAGATATATTTAAAATAATTAATCAGTTGAAATATTTTTTTAAAGAATAAAATGTAAAGATTTGCTGGTTCCGTCCATTTGTGAGGCTTTCTTAATTTTTCAGACACTTTATCTCCATTTACTAACTTTTTTTGTCAACTTGTAAATTAATCCCTCTACATTGATCACCATTGATTCCTGTATTTACACCAGTTATTAACACATTGATAGGACTAGTGATTCAGCAGGTATTAAAAAGTTTACATCAGTAGATGGGTTTTGGTCTTTGATGGTTAAAATATTTAAGATGTTTCCGTTTTACACCAAATTCAAGAATGTGTTTTGGGTAAATTGCAGGTACATCTGTGTTAAATATCTGTTTTTGAAGGTTTTATCTAAGAATACTCCATGAATGTTAAAGTTATCTGACCTTCAACATTTGTCAATGCACAAACGTATTAAAGAACCACATTTTAACACTACTTCCCTCTCATAAAAGTAAACATACAGTGGGAAAAATGCCTCTAAAACAAGTAAAAAAAAAAAAGATAAAAACTAAATTTAAGACGATCTGTCCATGGAACAAGTGAAACATATCTTGGTAAGATTTTATTGAATCAGATTTTCCAGATCCATTGTCTATAACTCAGTTCTTATATGGAGAATCTGTCTGGTTTTAAGTGTGATTGGATATTTGGACTACTAATGAGAAAAATACACTTGGTCAGATTAAGATTTTTTTCCCCAGTATAAAAACCTATGAAAAAATAATGATTCCATTTGCTCTTCATGGTTTGGTGTGGGGACAAATTTAATTACATTATGCTGATAAATAATGACAACTTCAAATGTCTGTCTTTGTTTTACCACAAAAATAACATTAAATTCGGGAAATATTTACATTTATATACTATCCTGTAATGGAAAAACCTAAATAAATATGAACAAACTGAAATGTCTACAGAAAATTCAGCACAACTTTAACACTTCTCTGCTTCTATTACAATTACAGAATATTGTTAAAATTGCACTTATTTTTCTTAAAAAGTTTAAATTTTTTCAGATTAATCAAGTCTTTTTTGTTTGAATAGTTTATAAAAAGTAAATGCATTTTATAATTTAATGGGGGGATTTGCACTAAAACAAAAAAATGGTTATAGTCATTATTTATAGGTTATTATGTTATTACATAACAGTGGTCCAGCCCACTGGAGATCAAATATGGCTCCTGATAGTTTTCAATTTTAAATGTGAAGAAATATTTACACTACAATGAGTGAAAAACACTCTAAAAGACTTAGGTTTTTCTAATGTACCAGTAAAAAACAGACAACCATCTCCTAACTGGTTCTGATTTGAGGTGATAATTAGTTAAGCCTTTTGGTCACATGACTTGTCTAATGGTGGTCGACGCCCCGCTTGTCCCATGTCCATCGCACTGTTCATTATTACAGTCATTACTGAGGAGTTAACGGCCTCTGAGTGCAGAACGGTGCGTTTAATGACCACATCACACAGAAACATTTCAGTCAGTACCTTCAGTCGACTCCAGGATGAACTGAGGATGATGTGGTCAAAGAGGTGGAGCTCAGGCCCAATGTGGAGATGAAGCTGTGTAGATACTCACTGACGATAAGGTACCCTATAAACCAAGGTTATAATCATTAATGAAAATGAATGACATGACAAAAACTAAATTTGAAAGAAAAAAAAGTTAACCAGAATTAACTAAAAAAAATAAATAAATAAATAATATATATATATATATATATATATATATATATATATATATATATATATATATATATATATATATATATATATATATATATAATTAGCAGCTAGCAGCAATAATTGAAAATCTATTATGTGGTTACAAAAGGAACTTAAATGCATAAAAAAATATGGGTGAAATTCCCCTCATTTTCATTTTTGTTAATATAACTAAAGTTGGGAGAAAGCAGCAGAAAACGTTCTACAAGGGAATTCTTTTTTTGCCTTCTCTTTGTGTGTGTGTGTGTGTGTGTGTGTGTGGGGGGGGGGGGTATTCAAATTCACCATTTTGATATGGCGGTGATTAAAGATATGAACAAACAAACAAAATACAAAAACTCACTAACAAAAAGCTAATAAAAACTTCCAAATCTGCTCAAAAACAAATCCAAACTATCTGAATTAAGAGGGAAAAAAAGAACTAAATAAAACTTAACTAGTGAAAAATCCTAAACCATTATAACCTTGCCCTGAATGCACCATGACACATTTGAGTCAACAGATGGATGCATACCAGCCCAAAATGGAACAAAAGTAGAACAGAAATGTTCTTGATCAAGTTAAAAGCTCCTTATTACTTTCTTTTTTAAACCCCAGTCAGATCTGAATAATCTCCAATCCATTAGTCTTTCCATGATTCCTCAACTGAATCTCTTCCCTCACAGTGAACCCCACCAGAAACAGTCCATGTGTTTACAGACAAAACCTGTTGGTCATTGTAGATAGTAGAGTTCCACACACATGCAGGAGGAAGAAGTAACAAAGCTGGTTCTGTGTTTGTTGCCACTGCTGCCATACTGCAGCTGCTCAAAGCAACACTTCCCACCAGAGGTGGGGATTTCCAGGTCCATCAAGTCAAAGTCCTGCCATGTATTGGTTCAAACCTGTTCATTGAACCAGCCCATTTTGATGAGCACAATGCCTCATCCAGGTAAATGGGATAATTAGTGGAATCACCTGTGTTCAGTGAACAGGTTTGAAGTAATACATGGTAGGACTTTGACTTGATGGACCTGGAAATCCCCACCTCTGCTTCCCACAATGCACACTGCAATACACTTCTGAAAATGCCCCAGTCTCATCCAAGATGCAGATCCAGTGCGACGCTCAAAGGTGTCGATCCGGTCCAGTCCTCTGCTGGTTCTTCTGGTTCAGCCTTGGTCTGTGTCTTGTTTGACTCTGTAAACTTCTGTCTCCTCCAGTTCTTCTGCATTGTCCTCATCATCTTCATCGCTGAGGTGGCAGCTGCTGTGGTGGCTCTGGCCTACTCTTCATTTGTAAGTCCTGCCCTTCCTCCTCCCCCTCCTTCTCTTTGTCTCTCTTTCACCTTCTTACCTCCTCTTCCCACTGCCTGTATTTTACCTCAGTGTAAATTCTACATCACACCGGCCCCAGTCGTTGAATTACAGGCTTTATGTCGACTTCACCACATTTGGACACTTAATGACTGCAGGATGGCCGGCGGCTGTGTGCGCTGTCTCTCACTTTGAGCAATTTATTACCATGGAATATGGAAGCTAAAGCATTTTATATGCAAAACAGCCTATTTACACACACACACACACACACACACACACACACACTCTTGCCATTTAGTGCCTGGTGTAATAATTAAAGGACTTCAGATGAGCCGTGTAAAAGGAGGTTAGTGAGAACCGAGACACTTAGACAGAAAATAAAGAAGTGCAGATTTAACCAATCAAGACATGGATCTGAGCTCCTGGGAGTTTGGGGGTTTGGGCGGGTAACACAACCCTGTCTGCAGGAGGAGCTGAGGAAGGAGATTAAACTAAAACTCATCTGTTTGTGTTGGTGGTAAATCATAGATGGACTCAACAGGACCAAACACCAGCTGTAAATGGTAAATGGACTGCATTTATATAGCGCTTTTCCACCTTCATGGTACTCAAAGCGCTTTACATTAGCTTCTCATTCACCTATTCAAACACACACACATACACCAGTAGGTTTCTAAGGTCTACGGTAAGTCCTACTGGGGGCCTAAGTCAAGGTTCAGTGTCTTGCCCAAGGACACTTCGACATGTGGACAGCCAGCCAACCGCCAACCTCTCGGTCATTGGGCGACCCACTCTACCAACTGAACCACAGCCGCCCATGTGTAGCCCAGTGCTGTAGGGGGCACTGTCAAGCCTGTACTGGGGTATTGGATGTTTGCTGCGTCACTGTGGAGACACCATTCAATGATTTTTAAAAATGTAATCTTTTTCTAAAGGTCTTTGGGTGAACCCAACACAGAAACCCACAAAAACACTAATATAAATACTATCTAATGCAAATGTTGAAATGAAAACATACAAAACATCCATAAAAAAACAAGACCAACAACAACTCCCAAAAACTCAGGAAAACCCACAAAACCAATATAAACCCAATAGCAGATCTTCTAATAAAAACCCACAAAAAACACAGAAACTCCTAAAATGAAAAAAACTACCAAAAACAACCCTAACAAATGTAGACCTTTGCGTTTCCATTGAAATGACAAACAGAAAAAACACACAAATCCTCAATGAATGCAGACCTTTGTTTTGGGGATACACCAATCCACACATTTTCATTTCTGATCTGATACCTGAATTTGGATATCTGCTGATACAGATATTATTCTGATACCAAAAGTGTTTGTTTCAACACAATACAGACATTTGTTTCTCACCAAAGTATTGTCAGACACCTGAACTCTGACCCCAGGAAGAATAGCAACTGAAACGTCAGTTGCTAATAGGGATGTTAATAAATGAAATTAGACGCTTTTTCAAAAAACATGCAACATTTTTTCTTAATTTTTGAAAGCTTCACAAGCTTTTTTGTAAGCATATTAATCCTGTGATCTTTTCAGAGGAAAAAACCCAGATACAATAGGGTCTGGTAGAACCCGATACTCCAATCCAGACTCGGACGTGGACTTTGAGGCTGTTCAGTGCTTTTGTGTCCAGTCCCAGTTTCACACAATGAACCTGTATTTGTGCGACGGCGTCCTCGGAGGCCGAGCTGCTGATGCTTTCCCTCAAATAAATCTCCCTGCTCTCATTTACAAAAGGCGAGACTTTAACGGCGTGTGGACCTGAGAAACACTGAAATGTAGATGTGATCTATTGTGCGAAGCTCAGGGAGATGCAGGACATAACTCAGGTTTGTGTTGTTGAAGCAGATTGGAGATATGAAGTGAATTTAATGTGTAGTGTGTTAGCGTTAGCATCATGTGTTCATTACCCGCACAAAGGACGGATGTGAGCATGAGAGCAGCTGTCCATCTCCTGCTCTGATGACACTCCGTAAACACAATAGCTCCAGGATAATGAATATGGCCGTATACGTCTCATATGCATATATATAGCTGCAGTGTCAATAAGTACGAGGCAATAAATAAGGCATGGATCTGTTCTGCTCCATCTACAGCATAAATCTGAAGCTCATCTCTGCACAGCCGATAACCTTCAAAATAACGTACACTTAATAAGCTATTCCAGAGGCATGATGAGAAGACGCCCCTGGTCACAACTGACCAGAGGGATTTATGACGGGACAAAATGACGGACGCTCCATCAAACACTGAGATGAGATGTTTTGTGAAGAACCTGGACTGGAGCGGAGGGAAGTCCATTCCCTTATCCACACACTGCCCACGGCGCCGTTTTATTAACTGTACATTTACATATTCCACTCCCATGTGCACAGCGCTGATACGGGAACTGACCTTCACCGCGGATAATCTGCAGACGAAATAAAGTTCTGTGTATCTACGATCGTGAAGGAAAAAATATTTTGACCCTGAAGTCTTTGGAAACATTGGAAAACCAAATCTGATCTCCAACAAACACCAAAAAGGACCCAAACTCAAAAACTCACAACAGACCTACCCACTGGAAAAAAAAAATCTATATCTTACAATGTTTAAAAGTTTATAAATAAAATTGAATTGAAAGTATTTTTCTCATTTTTATGATTATCACGAGATGACATGAGAAGTCATTCCATAAAAATGGAGATTAATATAAATATCCTGTTTTACAGATATATTAATTATTGTTTCACATTTCCACTCTAGCTCCTACTAAATTAAAAATGCTGTGGTTTCCTGGTGTGTCCACGCATATTGCACCATGTTTCTGTTCAAATTTGTCTTCTATTATAACGTCCGTTAACGTCTGTTTTTTTATTTACCTCAATGTAGTTGTGAGAAAAGGTCTTTCCATTGCAGTTTTCATCTGGGTGTTGTGTTGTGTGGTTGTCGCCTTTGTCCAGTCCACTGTGTGTTTCGTGTGTGTGTCTGTTGTGTAGTTGTCGCCTTTGTCCCGTCCACTGTGTGTGTTTCGTGTGTGTGTTTAACACTTTGTGGCATGCTGCATTTTCGTCTGACAGTGATGAATTAGCCACTCAGTAATAACCCGCCCTGATCTCAGACGCTCTCTCGCCGTCTTGTGGGGCACTTTTAATTGTGCTGTGTATCCCAGCATCCCCTGGGGCACCTCCCAGGCCCGCCCTCTTTACTGTACCAACACACATGACTGCATGTTGGGTCTTTGTGCAACTGTAAACGACAGGATGCTTCATCAAATAGAAAAAGAACAAGAGTAGAGAATAAGTCGTCATCAGCAGGAGAATAAAAGCTCCTTTTGTTTTCTCTGAGGCCTTTAATGTGAAAATCCATCCAATAGCACTTGTGTTTTCATTAGAAAACACTTAACAGAATGGAATTAATATTGCATGGACATTTCAAAAAATTTCTAATCTGGCAAGAAAAATGTGGAGGCTTGTCCAGGATCAATAATCTGATCAAACCTTTGAGTTGAGGAAGGCTTAAGTAAGATCTGTTATTTAACAGTGTGTTGGGTTAAATTTGACATAATTAATAGAATAGAAAACTGAATTTAATAATAAAAATACTGAGTAGAACGCTAAAGCTAATGGATACATTTCATATTGGGTCCATCAGCTCCTCAGGTAACTACTAGGGATTGTGAAATTTAAAAAAAATCTTGGCCCATGACTGAGCCTCATTAACTCATTGACGGCCAAAGACATATCTGTCTTTTCGCAATGTATTCTGAACAGAGCTGGCAGTCAATGAATTAACTGGTTGAAGTTGGTCACTGAGAAAACACTTGCTTTGCCGGCTCTCACACACACAACCATTTATGCACCATGGCGTACTTCAGTCACTTTGCTTTTTAAATACGAGTCACACTGCAAAGTCGAACGATGTTATGTTAAAAGCTAATTTTAAACTGTCACACATACAGAAAACATTCGACGTTACAGTAAATGATGTTGCTAAATATCATGGGAAAAAACCTTACCAATGACACCAGCCTCCGTCAGTACTACACAAACTCCTTTTGCCCTAGCCCACCTGTCATATAATTTTAAGTAGGCCTGTCAGATGGATAACAACTCATCCACTTTTGGGTTTCATGGTGGCAACTTGCTGCCTCAGTCTCAAGCTGCTAGAAGTTCTAATACCTCACGTCAGCTTTGTGTTTTGTTTAAGTTTTGAGCAAACCTTCTAAACTAATGCAAAATGGTCAAACCGCATAGATTAATGGAGTTCTGCGCGAGCTCTGTGTTTGCTATTAATAAATTCTGTCTTGTATTGCTAATGTTCAAATTTATAATTTTTAAAGATATGCTATAGAGAGATCACAAAACTTCCTCTATATAGGCTACACTACAATGCAAAAGAGTTTGTGCAGTGAAATGCCAGATGCAGGCTGTTTTTTTTGTCAAGAGAAACCAAGGATTTTCAAGTGTGAGCATATTAATGTTGTTCATATATTTGACTTTTAAATGTGACTATTGAAAGACCATTTTAAATTAAAACAGTTTTCCCTTTTGTTAGACTCTGTAGTTGGTGCAAGTATTGTTAGTAAATGGCTTACAATAACATAAAAATCATAATTTCACAACTTTCTTTTTTTAAAATAAAAACATGGTGGGCCATCGTTGGGCTTCCCTAGCAATCCTACCACCAGATTTCTGGGGGAAACCTAGTATGAGTAATAAATAATTCAGAACATAATCTATCAAAAAACAAATATTGCAATCGCTGGCATTACTAATATTGTCACAATGACCAAACTGAGACTAGATCATATCTTAATGGATCCAGTGGATCCTTTGTGCCGATGACTAATCTCATTCTAACCAAAGTTGCATCAATATAAATGTAAATGCTGCGTTTAAAGCTATAAAATGCAGACTAACGGCTGGGCCACTTTCTGATTTATCTGCGTTTTCCCGCAGATGTTGGGTGGAGGTGTTTATTTCCCAGGTGCCTTTGTGTGAGCGCCATTTCATTTAATATATGATGAATGGTGCAACTGGATGTGAACCTGCAGCCCTGTGAGGAAGATTCAGACCCAAAGCCAAGCACTGGATTTACATGTTCAGGCCTCTCATCTGCATAAAAAACACTGTGGGTTCAAATCCATTAAACACAAGGTCATAGAGTAAACAGAAAGTGCTTCCATTTGTACAGATGAAGGTTGAGAAAATGAAGCCATTTTATGAAAGATACTGAAAAAGAAAACAGGATATAAGATATGAAGGAATCTGAGTGTGAATGTAAATGAAGACGATGTCTGATGAAAGCTGTATATGGTTGGTTGTTCCTCACTCTGGATTTGGAGTTTTGTTTAAAAGGAAAAAAAAGCAGTCAAAATTTGAAAATGATAGAAAAGATCCAAGAAGTATAATTCATGAATGAATGAAATATAAACATTAAACTTCTAAAATATTGTCTTTTAGTGGTGTAAAGATAACCCCATTTGAATCTGTTATAGGTCTGTGACGTATGAGAGCGCATTGGTTGATGGAGCCCTGAATCGGTAAAACTGACGACAAATGGTCCAATGGCCCGAATTTACTAACCTGACTTAGGTCACCTGGCTGGGTTATGTTACACTCACGCAACCATCTGAGTAGCACGGGGATCAAATGTACTTCAAAATGAAGGAGCCAATCAGTGT
The DNA here is from genome assembly GCA_020466265.1 of Siphamia tubifer. NCBI lineage: Eukaryota > Metazoa > Chordata > Actinopteri > Kurtiformes > Apogonidae > Siphamia > Siphamia tubifer. The sequence continues at coordinate 15,243,928 of CM035786.1, forward strand.
CGCAGGGTCAGACTACCCGGTGGCATTGTGGCTGGTGTGACGTAAAGCAGAAGTGACAGCAGTGTAGTCTTTTCAGATACACAACAATGGCAGTATGCGTTAGGTATCCCAGGGTCCATATAGACTCTGCTATTTCCAGTTTTGTGTACCGCATGTTCATTCCTTAAAAGATGAACAATGGACGGCTTTGGGTGAGTTTGTTAATGGAAATTTGCTCTTCTTCCGACCGGGCTTGGCAAGAGTTTGATCGATCAGATGGCTCCACTGGTGGCTAAAGAAATAGGACAAGTGCAGAAGCCCATGGTTATTGTGTTATCCCCCCTGGTTGTGTTGGTTGAGGACCAAGTCAAAGAGGCTGGTAAACTTGGGCTGACAGTAATGGAACTGGGAGGAAGAAATGACAACCGCATCCGCAACAGATGTTGTCAGGTAGTGTTCTGTAGCCCTGAGTCATGGCTGAAGGATAGGTAGAGAACCTTGCTTTCCTACGACGTTTACAAGAAGAACTTGGTAGGCATCATCGTAGACAAGGTTATAAATAAACATCACGGATAAATGGTAAGTTTAAACCCCTTCTGTTGATGTATATATACCCGATGCAAACTATTTGACGATTAAGCTGCTTGACTTCAATGTGAGTGGTTGAAGCAGCCTAGATTATGGACAGAATTTTCATCTAATCACATACAAGGAATTTAGATAAGGCCTCTCCTTTGAAAACAGATCTTTTGCAGAAGGGTCCCAGATGGTATTGTGAAATACCATCTGGCAACAGTCAGGTTACGGATTTACAGCCGTGAATCAGTTTCCTATGGTCCAGCCGCATCTGTTCTATATATGTGGGCCAAGTGGCTAAACAAGACCATAACCTCCATCCTTTATCTCTGAAACCATAACCTCAGCCGAATAATTTTGAGTAATAATAAGAAGAATAAATAACAATGACTTAAAAATAAACTAGCTAAATAATGAAATATAAAAAATTATTTAAAAATTAATGAGTAAATTACTAAATACATGAATAACTATGGAGTGTTTTATTCCTGTGGTTGTGTTTTTTCGTTTCAGGCCGAGGGGATCCTTAGAGCATGGGCGACTCCGGCTTTACAGAAAGACTATGGCAGTGATGCCGTGGTCACCAAGATTTGGAACACTACCATGACAGAGGTGAAAGAACACCACATAAGATACACACACATTCTGGGCCAACACACCCACCACAGGCAAAAAAGATCCATGTGTGATGGGTTTTTGTGTCTTTATTTCAGCTGAAATGTTGTGGTTTCACAAATTACACTGACTTCATGGGGTCAAAGTTCACCACACAAAACAACGGTAGTCTGCCGCCGATCTGCTGCTGGACCAACAGGGCCCCCTGCTGGCCAGAGGAGGCCCGACGCAGCAACGTTCAGGTCTGTACCCCACAAATGTCCTCAACCACATCACTAAGTCCACTTCAGTTCCATTTCACTATATAAGTTAAAATCTCAGTTCAGTGTCAGTGATCAATTGATATGGGTTTTTGGGGCCGATAGATGTCACAAAAACCTAGGGTAAAATCCAACTTTACTTATCCTGTGAGAATAGGCCACATAAAAACCAGACATAAAGGGGTCTTATTTTAATTACACGGCTCTCCAAGTGAAACTAATCCTGTCAGAATAAAGCTTTAATCTTTTTTGTAAGAGGACGAATATGAAATCCTTCAGAGTAAAGATAAATGAAACCAATTATGAAAGGAAAAGTTGAGATTTTAATTCAGATTCATTCTATTACTTTGCACAGCCCGCCACCACAGCTGAATTAATCCACCACAGCCAATGTTAAGTGCCAGCAGCAGGAATAAAACAAAAAGAACCCCACACACTTGAGTAAAAAAATCTAGCCTATATAGGCCAAAATAACAAATTCACTCAATTTTTACACATTCAACTGCTAAAATTATCTCCCCTCGTGCTTATGTCTTTCAAATATAATAATTAACAGCTGTAATCCTCAAATACACAAAATACCCTAAAAAAGACTATATGAATTCTCCAGCCACATTTCTATTGCTTATTTCCAGGCCACCATAACTTGTACTTTTTCGACCTTCAAACCACGACTTACTTTGTAGCATTCCAGGAAACTCCCGCCAAACTGCAGGAACAATGAGACTGTAGGGACTGGATGCCCATGCTTATACTAATTTACAAACATGTATATCCCAGGGGTGTTTGTTCTTTACTTATTTGAGGGGAACCAAGGAGGAAAAACGGTGCATGAAGCAGTTATACCTTTTATGTTCCTTTAGTGGTAGCTGCATTTGGATACATTTATGATTTCACTCAATCAATGGACTGAAAACTAGCTAAATAGCATTAGCGTTTGCTCTAGCAAATAACTACTGATTATACAGAACATTTAAATATTACTAATCTTAGATATACCTTGTTGAAAAAAATAGAAAAGCACCCCCCCATCACCTAATCGTTTGTTGATCTTCCATAAGTTTTCAAGTTATGTCATACACAAACCAACCAACAAACACGCTGGCAAAAACATAACCTCCTCGGCGAAGGTAAAATCTGCTTAAACGCCGATCTACAGGAACCGCCATTGTTGTTTGATGGACGATGTGATGTCAAACTCGTAACTGGGAGGGTATAAATATAGTATAAGCGTGTTCCATATCTTGCACTTCAGCACTTTGAATGCTTCATTTGATAACCTAAGTGTATTCACACTTGCAACAGTAGCAAAATGCCCGAGTGGTGCACTCCTAACGGTCAAAAAGTGAAAAAGAAAAAAAGTCAGAAAAGTACGAGTTACGGGTGGCCTGGAATGTCGCCTATTTTCACATTTCTGCACGTGTCTTTTAGCAAAACGAATCATGTTAATGAATAATTTATCCAATCAATCAATTTGACCTGATTATACTCAATGTCTTCACTCAGAAAATGGTGAAAATCTTCACTCACCAAGTGTTATCTTAAACAAGGAAGCGCGAACTTCAGATCTCAGACTTCCGACATACAGATGAAGAAAAGGGGAAAACACATTTTTCTCCATCACAAGTCCCGTATCTTCAGTTGGAAACGTAAACTTCCCACTTTTCCTTGTTCACAAAGGTAAAAATCCAATAGATAATCGTTCATGTCCCAGAATATCCACAATTCGTGCCTGTCCGATGAAAGAAAGGACAGACCGAGTGCGTAAATTACCGGAAGAAGCTAGATTCTCATTGGCTGCTGAGATTAGACAAAGCCCGTGCCACTAAAAATGCCGTGTTCTGATTGGCTGCTGAGATACCCCGGCCTTGCGTCACGCGCTTATCACATGGACTATTCTAATGCTCTGTTTCAGTTCCACCCGCGTTTTTAGGACCTTTAAACTACGATTTACGACTTTGTAGCGTTCCAGGCAAGTTACGCCAAACTACAGGAGTGCAAGGAATTGTGGGATCTAAATGCTAGCATGCTTACAGTAATTTCCATTCATTGCTATCCCGTGGGGTGTTTGTCCTTTGTTTATTTGTAGGAAACAGAGGAGGGAAAACGGTGCATAAAGAAATACAAGCTCTTCTACCTTTTATGTTCCATTTAGGTTATATTTGGTTACATATTGGATATTAATTTATTACACCTCTCATTCGGCAGAAAACTACATTATATGTAACGAACAACCACCGAGTATGCAGAACATTTACAGATAAACATTAGTGAAATACCTTGTTTTAATAAATGATCCGCATAAACACCAATGGATGGTAACTGCCATTGTTGTTTGACAGGCTAAGTGACATGTAACTCATAACTGGGAGAACATGAATCTAGTATGAGTTCACGAATGGGAAGTCACAGCTGACTGGCATTCCAGTGTAATTTCACCGTACGAGGTACATGTGACCTTGAACGCAGCATAAGTTACTCATCTTTCTCCTGTTTAACTTGAATCTTTAGTTATTTCCACGTTAACATATGAAGCACTGTTAAATACATTTTGTAAATCACAAGAAAAACCTTTTAAACCGAAAATGTCCTCTTCAAAGACTGAAAGAAGGGGCATAAATAAAATGTTTTTTAAATACAGTATTCATTCAGTATGTTTTATCTAATTACTGTAAATATTTATCTGATCACAATTTATTATTTTAATTTCACTGTTTTTTCAGTTTCACCTCAAACTCATTTTGATGAGACAATGCTGAGGTTTTCATCTGTTCTGATGTTTATAACCAGAACCTTTTACTTCTTCAGGGCTGTTTTCAACACATCCTCAAAACACTCAAAGAAAACGCAAACATCGTGGGAGGCATTGCAGCAGGAATCGGAATTTTAGAGGTAAATAAAAAATAAGAAATCACAAAATCAGTGTTTTTCAACCTGGTGGTCACCTGAAATTTTGAGTAATTGATGCAAAAAAGTAAAACTTTTAATGATTCAATATATATTTAATTATAATGAAAACACGACACACTTTTCCTTAAAAAAATTCCAGTTCAAACAAGTGGTGCCAGGCACAACAAACCCCACCCCCTTGCAAACATTTTAGGTTTAATGGACACCTCCCTCTCAAAACATAAGACTATGGGTTTGACCTTTCAAGGTCATGGTGTCATTCTGAAGCACCATGCCAGGTTTCCTATGCTCCCCCAGGCAACAATACCTTTTGCCTCCCCTTTTTGAGATCGGGGTAATCATTTTCCAGGTTTTCCAGTATGCATGGGAACCCTGCTGACCATATTATGACCCAAACATGGGCTGTTTTCACTGGTGTATTTTGTGTTCTTTTGATTATTTTCCTGTTCCTCAACCTGAGCACATTGGATTAGATTACAATGATGAAAAATGTTTTGACAGTGTGTGGACGATGCTCTTACCAAGTGGCTTTGTGTTCCTCAGATCGCTGCCATGGCCGTGTCCATGTACCTCTACTGTCGCCTGGAAATACACATAAGCAAAGACTGAAACCCAAGGCCGAGTTGACAATGGCCATGTCCTGATGTTCACCTCTGTCCTTGAAGATGCCCTTTACTGTCCTGAAGATGCTCTTTACCGTCTTGAAGGGGAGTGAACACAGTTAAATTTGACAAATTTAAGAAAAAAAAAAGTCAATTTATTTTTTTATTAAAACACCCAATTTAACGACATTGGCAAATGACGTGGTTGTCATCGTAAATGTCAGTAACAATACAGGTTCGGTTTATCACCCATGCCTAATTCAACTCTTTTCTAACAAATAAGAAAAGGAAATCGTGGTCGCGATTGGTTATAGAAAGCAGGAAGTTACGGGTAAGATTTGTAAAAACTCTTCTGGTTTATAGTTTTTGTGCAGCAGTAGATCAGTTTTAATCAACTGAACCAAAACTGGATTTCAGAACTGATTTTACACCAACAAATAAATCATTGTAGAAATTCACACATGTTGAGTTTCATTCTTTCCCTGTAGATTTCAAACCTAAATCTGTGGAAAAAATCCTACACTCTAATGTAATGATTGACAGAACTGGGATGTGACTGTTTCCCCAAAGCGACTCTGGAACAGATTTATGTCAGAAATAAAGAGACATTGAAACGATGAGCAGGCTGGTCATGAGTAAAACCCATCTGTCTTCATTAAAGTAGCTGAATGAACGATGTTGGACACAAACACACCTGACAGATTTAACCAGCCGACACAACAACACACTCATGTTCATGTTTGCTTACACAGAAATTAAACTGAAGAATCCATTGAGCAAAATCTAACCAAGTGTACTGTATATTCCAGACTAGTGATGTGTCATTCTCAAAAGATGTGGCTCTGAGAGCCAATGCTTTGTAGTGAATCAGAAGAGTCGGCTTACGTCAAGCAAGAACTGACTCCCAGTTTACCCCCCCCCCCCCTTTGGTTGCTTACCTCAATGCTCGTTTGTGTAATAAAGTGTTTGATTAAATATTAAACAAAAGCAAGAAGTGTTTTGTATCAGAATAAATGCACAAAATTGGACAATTATAAGACTGTTGTAAAATGGTTTGCTTGAGTTTGATTCTAGTTCTGTGGATTTGTGCAAAATAATGGTTTTGTAATGAAGTAAATGCACTAAATTATTTAAAAAAAAAAACCCACTGCACATTAAAAGGGTTTTCAACACACAAACCATTTTTTCACATTTATGGTAAAATAAAGGCTTACAAAAAATCCTAAATTAAGAGCCATTCAGGAGTTGAAAGAGCTTCTTTGGGAGCTGAGCCAAGAAAGCTGAACTTCCCATCACTGTTTCAGACTATAAACTGCTACTTTTGTCCCCTGACTTGGAGCCCTGCGGCCTATACAATGATGCGGCCAACTCTCACTCTCCTGGACTTAACCACTTACCAGGGCCATAGACTTAGTGTTTGCTACGCCCCGTCTCCCCACACCTCAGTGTGTAGGTACAGGGTATGGGCTGGCATGGGACCCCTGTTGCCCATGTGACTGCTGACCAGGCAGACTGTCCTCAGTGCACCCAAACCAAGCTGCACTGCTAGGATAGACATACAACAGGTTCCAGGGGTCTGCGGTGATGACCAACCCACCCGACCCAGTTTGAAATATTGACCAAGGAGTCTAAAATGCATACAAGTCACGGGGTGTGTCGAAACCTCAAGGCGTAATGAAAGTGAGTGGGGATACGTTACTTGGCGCCACAGTGCTCAGGAATAGCACTGGCCCGTCTCACCCACGCCTTTTACTGATACCTGACCTTTTTCCAAACACTGATACTTGACGACAAGGATGTCCTAAAATGTCCATTATACACTTCAGTGGTTTCAGTGACAGGAGGAAGAGGAATAAATCCATCAATGATTTTCCTGTTTGGTTTAATCAGCTGTTTTACAGGTGCAGTTCGGAAAACAATCAGGTATGGTATATAAATAAATATTATTTTAATATGTCATGTTACAATGTGGACATTGAGTCATAGTCCAGTGTGGCTTATTTAATTTTATATATATATATATATATATATATATATATATATATATATATGTATATGTATTATGCGTATGTGTGTGTGTAAAGCTATTTTTTCATTTTAAATTTAGTGGGTGTGGCTTTTATTCAGGTGTGCTCTATAGTCTGGAAAATATGGTATTTTTTCTCATTTCTAGTCCAAATATCTCATCACACTTAAAATCAGACAGAATCACCTACAGAGGAACTTTTCAGTGAGATCTACGAACTGATTTATAGACAATAAATCTGTCTACTTGGCAGGCTGGATCCAAAAATAAGGGTTCATGTGAAGAACAAGAACAGTTTTTCCATGACACCATGACTCTGAATCTCACTAAAACTGTTTGATAAAGTCTGTGACGTTCATAAATTTTTGTGATTCGAGGCTGGAAGCAGCAGCAGAAACTTGAACACAGTCCAACCCACCAACTCTGAGTTCAGTCTCAAAGTCAGTCGTCAACTGCAATAAACCACCAGAGTCTAGATAAGGTTTAACTCTGACCTGGAGTCAAATGAAACCACAGTTGTCCTCTGTGGGTCAAAACCCACATCCACAGGTTTACATACTGTGGGTCCACACCCAGACCAGTATCAGACCAACTTCTGTAACTTCACATCGTTTCCATCCCTTTCATCCTATTGCTTTGTTTGTTTCATAAAAATACTGGATAATTCCAGTTAAGTCTATTAAAATAATGTACAGATATGAGTTCAGATATTTAAAATATTGATACAAAAATGTTCATCTTGTTGAATTTTTATGCCATTGAGCCATTTTTATCTAGAAACTGGAGGATTTACAACAAATTCCACAGAACTCCAGTGTCTAGAATTTGTGTTAAAATGCAGGAAATAAAAAAATCAACATAAACATGACAGTTCAGTAAAAAAAAACATTTTATTGGATCCATTTGGATGAAAGGCGTCACTTTCACGATAATGTCCATCAGAACCCACAGTGTTTTCCACACACGCACCAGACAACTGCACGCTATGAGTAACCCACCGCAAAACACGTACTGCAGCCGTGTTAACACTGCAAACACGTAACACTGTGGTAATACCGCAAACCGCCACTATAACACCGTGATCCTGATGTAGCCAGATATGTACTGCCATGGTAACGCTTCAAACATCATCACCACAGTAACACACAAAACTGAAACTGAAGCTTTAATGTCGAAAATCCAATGCTGCCAAGCACATACCACTGCAAACTGAAAACCAAAACATTGCTGACTCGATCCCACTGGTGACAGATGCCAATGCAAACCACAAAACTGCTGTGTTAATGTGAACACTTCCAACTGAGAACTGTTACATTAAAACCTGATGGTGCCAAACACAAAATATCGTAGTAACGTCTCATATTCAACAGCACCAGCCTCTGATCTCAGATTTAATAAACGCACGTTTTACAGTTTTTGACTCAGTTTATGATGAAAGAATGAAATTCAGAACCTGTGTCGAACAGAATCACCATTGGTTCATCTGTCACAATTTTAAAACATTCACAACCCATGTTCCTTCGAGTTTGGACTGAAATGTGTCCAAATTTGACCAGATGAATCAAAAACTAAGAAAGAATACAGAAAAATAAAGAAAAAACATTTATATGATGACAGTGTATTTGGACCGCAGGAGAAAATAAAAACATGTCACTATGAGAATAAAATCAGAATTTTATGAGAATAAAATCGAACACAAAAACATATTTTTCAAGTATTATGAGAATAATTAAAAAACAGGAGGGAAAATATTGTCATTTACAACAGAGGTCTTCAACCCTGGTCCTCGGGGTCCACTGTCCTTCATGTTTTAGATGTAACCTGCTCCAACACACCTGATTCAAATGATCAGCTCGTTATCAAGCTCTGCTGAAGCCTGGTAACGACTCACTGCTTTGAGTTGGGTGTGTTAGAGCAGGTTACACCTAAAACATGCAGGACAGTGGACCTTAAGGACCAGGGTCCAAGACCTCTGATTTACGTGAATGAAGTCGTACCCACTTGTCATATAACTGAGAATTTGGAATATTTTGTGAGGTTCTACTTTCGCTTGGGGTTTACGCACAAAGGCTGAATAGTGAATCTATTAACCCCACCCACCATCAACACATTAGCATTAATCGTCCAATTCCGGCAGAAGTGGAAGTTGTTCCTTCGTTTGTGGCGTTTATCAATTATTTTAATCAACTATAACCACACAAGTGTTCTCAAATATTCTCCTAATATTAGGACTTTATTCTTGAAATATTATAACTTTACTGTCATAGTAACAAGTGTTAGTATTTTTATGATATGGATTGAATATGTCAATATGCAGTCGTATCATACAGATTCATTCATTCATCATAATTATTATTATTATTATTCATTATCAGATGTAAAAAATGTAACTGGATCTATTTAGGCTGAACTAAATGAACAATTTCTGGCCTAATTTAAAATAGTATTTTTATTTTCCAATTTCAGTCAGTTCTGACATTTATTGCCTTGTGTTATTGTACTTTAATTAGGGATTTTTTTTCAGAATTGCAGCATTTTTTTCCTGCTATATTTGCGCTTTTCCTCGTCACCTTATTGTAACTTAAATATGGATTTTACTCCTGGTACTTTTCTTTTTTTTCCTTTTTATTTTTGGCATTATTGGGACTTTTGTCTATTTTAAACATCTCCCAGGTCAAATTATGTCCAATTTCCAGGTGGAATTAAATTTTTCCAGTCATAATGATGAGTTTTCTGTTACAATCACAGTATTTATTCTGTTCTAATTAGGACTTTATTTCCTGGTTTTATTGGTATTAACTGACAAATCTGATAAATACAAACATTTTGACTTTTATGGATAAAAACACTGACTTTATTCTCCAAGTCATTAATACTCGAGTGTTTCCCATTATATTCCTTCTTATCAGACAAATTTGTGTTTTGTTTTTTTTTAAACAGATCCATTTTAGGTTTTTAGTCTGAAAATGTTGAAGCTTTAATCCAGTGTTTTAACACAGAGGTTTTTCTATTCATTCATTTCCATAAAAGCAGCATCCACATTTCCTGTGAGGGTTTTGTTAAATCTGTGAATATTTTCAAACTTTTTCAATAAAACCATATGATTAAACCACATGTAAAAACAACCACATGGCTCTCATTGACTTTCACTCAAACAAAACGCTGAAAAATACGCAACCTTTAAATTGATCATCAAAAAATATATATAGGCATGTATATACATCAGAATTGTCAGGTTGTGTGTAAACGTTAGCTTCTTAAAAATGCACTGATCTCCATAAAAGTGGATAAAAAAAACAAAGCAAACCAAGCGTCCGCTCTTGTTCAACGGCGTCAAATAAATAGATTTCAATCCAAACATATGCACAGGATGGAGTTGAACAAAAGTGACTGGGCTCCCCATGGGTCATGTGACCAAAACAGCACCTGGGAGAAAGCCAGAGACTCCATTTCCTGGAATTCCTCACTACAGTAGGTCCCAAATGTGGCTGGAGTTTCAGGTCATTGTTGGCGTTAAGGCCCGGCTTGTGTCTGTTCCTTCAGTCTGACTTTAGCTTGCCCCCCAGGCGTGTCACATGATGCATTTCAGATAATATCTGCATAAACATATTATGTTTAATGCGTCATATCTGTTCGACAGCCCCGGCCTCTTCCTTCGGTGGAGGCTCTAAGTGAATGGGTGTCACAGCAACTGGTTTCTTCACTCTGTTGAAAGGGGTGGGGCAGAGAGAAAGAGGTGGGGATTATAGTGAACATATAAAACATTATAAAACACACTAATACAGGTATCAGATTAATACTGATCTTAAATCTGTGTTTGATTTAGTAGACAGTGGGATCCCTCAGGGCACTGTCTTAGACCCCTTCATTTATATGTTTACATTCATGTATTTTCAGATGTGGGTCTACAGATAGAGACTGATGACAGTAGTCTCTTTTGCACTGGACATCTGTGCAAAGCTTTACAAATACCAAATGTAAAAAAAAACCCAAAACAAAACAAAAAAAGAAGTGCAAAATATCAGTTTTTCCATTAAATCACAAATTAGATGATTTCTTTATTATCACGAGATGACACAAGAAGTAAACATAAACACGGTGATGAACCTAAATATGGTGCTGATTTACATATATTCATTATTAATATATATATATATATATATATATATATATATATATATATTATATTACTCTACTACTAAATTCTGAAATGGTGTGGTTTCCTGGTGTGTCCACACTTACAGTACGTTTCTTTTAAAATGTTCGTCAACATCTTTTTTTTGATTTTTTATTCATGTGACTAATTTTTTTGGAAAAATGTCTTCCCATTGCACTTTTTCGTTATATAACCAATTGTGCTACAGCCAAAAAACACCTCATATAAGGGCAAATACGAGTTTTGGTGAAATTCTGTTTGTTTTTTTATTAATTAGGTATACATTTAAACACAACTTAGTCATTTTTTGAGGGTCCATGGAAAAGCAACTACTGTCCCTGTTAATATCCAGAATCATGGTAATGCTATGTATTTTAAATGTGTTATTTGTAGCAGTTACATTTTTACATTTTAAATGTTTTCTTTTACTTGCCTATGGACTACAAAAATGCAAAATTGCACTTTATGTATAATCGACATATTTACATCTCATGTTGTTCAGTACAGATGTTCATAATGTCTGTTGTTCAAAACAAATTAATTAATAAATGAATAAAAATGAGTTAACGAGAACAAATTAATACTTGTGGGTTGAATTATGAGATGGAGTTGTGTTCTTAGTTAAAGGAAGGTTTACATACGAGTACGGTGAGATGGGAACAGCCACGACCAGGACATGGTTCCTCTTCCGGAAGAGTCTCCACAGGCCTCGGTGGTTCCCCCGAACATCCAGATCCCAAACATGGAGGCACTGGAAGGGGGGCGGAGCCAAGGTGTCATTGACAACAACAGCAGTTATACACAAATAGAGAGACTTTACATCAGAGACAAACAGAAAACTAGACCAGACACAAGTTTTAATCGGACAAAATAAATGTAAAATGCAGCAGAGAACAGAAATAACATTTCATTTATTTACTTGAATCACAGTGGAATCAAAGGAATCCTCCTCCATAATCCTCCTTTGATTGGTGTCTTCGTCTTTTCTTCTCAGAACCACACCGACACATATTTTGTTGGTGTGGGCTGCCTCAACTTTACAGATTTAATGAGTTTCTTCATCTTCGCCCTCATTCTACCACTTCCTGCTGCGCCACCACCACTTACTGATCCGGTTATTTATTTGTTATAATATACATATATACATATATATATATATATATATATATACATATATATATATACATATATATACATACATATATATATATATATATATATACATATATATATATATATATATATATATATATATACATATATATATATATATATATATATATACATATATATATATATATATATATATATATATATATATATATATATATATATATATATATATATATATATAAAGAAATATGTCATATATTATTTATTGTTTTATTCATTTGTATATTATTCATCAGTACATGAAATTCTATGATGAAAAGCCTGATTTTCACCAATACATTCTACCCCTCCCATTATCCCATGAAGAAACATGATTGACATTTATAGACGTCAATCATACCAGTGAGTTAGTGAGTTTCATAATTAACTTTTCTATACTAACTTTTGGCATTTTCTTTTTTTTTCTCTTTTTAAAGCGTTATTTTTATATTATTTTTACAGTTCCCTTGTATTATTTTTGTGCTTTGTTTTTTTGTCACATGTGGATCTATTTGTTAAATTTTCATGTTGTGATGTGAATGCTTTCATTGTGGGAACAGTCATGTGACCTGGCTGTCGTACCTTTGCGAGCTCAGTCCAGGTTGCTGTGTCCGTCTCTGCATCCATCTTGATGAACATGACGTAGGTTTTTCCTTCCGAGTCAGGCAGGAACGAATCGTCACACGGGTTCTTACTGTGGTCCAGAAGCTCCGCCTCCCTGTCACATGACACACACTGCCGTTATTTAACTCGCTACCACCATCCATGAGGGAAAACAATCTGAATCAGCGTTCACTCACTTCAACAGCCGCTGAATCTCTACCTCGTATGCATCCTTCTTCAAGCTGAGAAAGAAAAGCAGGGGATTATGGATAAAGACATGAACACCCCATTAACCCTTTAATGCATAAATGTTTTCAGCTCAACAAATAAAAGACCAATTCAAACTGGAAGGATGTAGAAATGGAGTTAAAATAATTTCTAAATATTAAAAATGGAACAAAATGATAATTACAAAAACACAGGTTCCATTAAAGCATGTTTAACAAAAAGGATTTTTTAAAGCTTATTTTAGCTTCTGCCAAATGAAAAAGCTTAAAAAGAAGGTTTTTTTGTACTTTTAGGTTCTGGCTAAAATAGGACCAATATGACCAAATTTAAGTTATCTTATTATTTAAAAAAATTGTGTAAGGCGTTCATGAGAATCATTTCTTGCAGATAAATGTAATCATCTCCAAAGGAAAAAACATCACGCAATAACACAACACAGCAATAATAATATTAGTAACATTTCCTCTGTCGACACTTCTATGAAATATATGATTTACATAAATTAAAATACAGAGGATAATATAAAAAATGTTGATAAATCACTTAAGAAAAGTTAAATATAAAGAAAATTTCATTTGAGAAATCAAACTAGGTTGAGTTGAGGTTGGTTGGACATTAAAGGGTTAACCCGTTACCTGTCCACATTCTTCAGCTGAACGTTGGGAACCGTGTTGAACTTGTGTTTCTTGAAGTAAACCTCCTGTACAGAAGAAAAGACGACAACACCAAGGGTTCATCCTCAATTCTGTTACACTCTGAAATGGCGGCGGATTCATGTGATGAAGCGTGGTGTCTTACATGGAAATATCCATTCATGTTGAGGCCAATGATCCCAAAGTGGTACGAGCGGGAAACATCAGGGATGATGCATTCGCGACCTTTCCTTTGCTCCGGCATTCGCATCCACATGTCCCAGTCCCACAGCTGACGACCACAAAACACACAATTCAATACAACAACACACAGCATATGGTCTGAGCAGAACCAGAGACCTGACAGTTGGACGAACGGAAACGTGACAGTAGGACGTATATAAACAGTTACCACCTTCTCTGGCGTCGGCCATTTTGGCTCCAGTTCATCTTTGTATAGGCTCTTCTTCAGAACCCACCCGAGGCCGGGCATACTCTCCACCCGGTAGAGGAGGGACGGGTCCTCGGCTGTGTGCTCATAACCCTGGTAACAACAAATAAACAAGATCATTGCATCAGTTGTTTTTACTTACACTTCAGGAATCATGTGTTGTCCTGTAGAAATACTAACCATAACCCATTATTGTGCAAACAGTGAAGGGAGAATCAAACTTCCTGTTATTGAGCCCATTTCCATCCACACTAATAAGACTCATCAATATCTGATTAATGGAGTTGTCAGATTGTTATTGAGCATAAATCTGTGCTGCAACAAAGTGAAAATGGGATCCTTCAGGGCACCATCTCAGACCCTACCATTTATCAGTTTACATTCATGTATTTTCAGATGTACATCTACAGATGGACAGTGACCCCAATTACATTGATTCTCTGATCCGTATCTAATTATTATTGATCATGTAAACAGTCTAATCTGATCCATTTGATGAGATCACAGGAGTAACCAGATAAGAACAAACAGCTACACAGGTCCACGTCCTCCCATGTCTTCATGCATGGAAGTGACTTAATCCAATACATTTAGTTCTGTTATATCTGAACATGTGAGAAAACTATTAAATCAGAGAGAACTTCAGTGAGTAATGTTAGGCTGTCATTTATTTATTTGGTATCGCCTGTTGCATTGGCCGATATGATCCTTTTTCCCCTGCCATGAGTTACTGACAGGTGAAGTCAGAGGTGAAGAACACCTCTGTGTTCTTGGAGATACTGCTGACCACTGAAAAAATTTTTTTGGGATGTGATAATATTTAGCCGTTCAGCCACTGTGCCTCAATGGTGGTTGAGCGGTTAGCGCTCTTTCCTTCCAGCAAGAAGACCCGGTTTGATTCTCCTTTCTGTGTGGAGTTTGCAGGTTTCTCTCCCTATGTCTGGATGGGTTTCCTCCGGGTGTTACGGTTTCCCCCATCACCCAAAAACCTGTTTGTTAGGGTAAAATCCTCCAGCCAGGTGATTCTGACCATTAGCCTAGCTCTACAGCTGGAGATGGGTCCCCGGGCGCCGCTCATGGCTGCCTACTGCTCCTTACAGGTGATTAAATGGCATCAAGGATGGGTTAAATGCAGAGGACAAATTTCGTTGTACAATGTATAATGACAAATAAAGTACTTTACCCTTATTAAGTCAACTCTCATAATTTGCATTTTCTAATTGCAGGTAAAGAAGATTTTCTGACATTTGTTATCATTTGACAGAAAAAAAAAATAAAAAATCTGTATTGGCTCCAAATATTGGCAGTCTTTATCAGTCACCAGATGAGGCTGATGTTAAAAAATAAATACATAAAAACTCGTATCGTATCATCCCCCCAAAAATCTATATCAGTCGATCACTAAAGATGATAACACAAAGTTTGATTCTACGTCACCAAGTATGTACAAACTCTGAAATAAATCCAATAATAAACTCAACCAACTAAAACAGGGTTTATAGATTATCGTAATCAGTTCTGATTATTACAATAATGTGAATAATAGCAGTTATTGTATTAGTAGTAGGCAAAGTTGATTTGTATAGCAAAATTCATACAGAGGGCAATTCCCTGTGCTTTACAAAATAGAAAAAAGAAACTGGTTAAAAACACACAATTACAGTTAGAACACAATCAAAACAAATAACAATAAATTAAAATAAAAAGAGAACAGAGCAGGTAGAACCTTTTCAGTTCTATACAAAGTTAAACAACTGTTTTCAGCCTTAAAGGGCACCGTCAGTCTTGGCCTGTCTGACATCTTCAGGAAGACTGTTCCAGCATTTAGACTGTTCCATACTTCAGGTGGATGGATGGAAATGAAAGGCAGCTTCATGTTCAGTCTTGACTCTGGGCATCAGCAAAAAACCTGTCCCTGAGGTTCCCAGGGTCTGAGATGGTTCATAATTTATGAGATCAATAATAATTATAATAATATCACTAATTAGATACTGAGTTTTCATGTGGATATAAACAGGCTCATTACATCATGTTTGGCCTTGTAAACATACTGATTACGTTTTTGTTCCATTTCGTCTCCTGTCGATACTGCAGTGGGGTTTTTTTTTGGCCCAGACGTGAAGGTTAAACCATCCCATAATAGCTAGGATCATGTGGAGTCGCCCACAGCTCCAACATGTTCAGTTTCACCCTGAGGTTTGGAGGAAAACTGAGCTCCATGACGACATCAATACAAGCTAAAAATAAGAACCAACTTACATAACAGAGATCACATGACCCATTGTTCACCTTCAAAACATCAAATCAGGATTCTTACAGGTTTATACAAATTGAATGTAAGACCTTTTAAGACTATGATCAGTGTCTTGAACACATCCTTATCCTCATATCATCCTCCACTATATAGACCAAAGGTTGTGGACTCGCTGAAGTCATGTGTTTCTTTTCTAACAGGAGTCTGTGATACAAACAATAATGACCAACAGTGATCAACAAATATGGATTTGGGGCCGATACTGACATAGACCCCCCCCCCCCCAAAAAAAACAACATCCTTAGCCATCGATATTTCTAAGCAGATATTTGGAGCTGATACAATTTTTTTTCCTCTGTCAAATGAAAAATTTTACTTATTACAATTAGAAAATATAAACAGTTCAACTAATAATGTACACAAGCTGTTTATCCTTTCTTCCTTATTGTTGCTTCTCCCACTGTTTCACTTCTGTTTTCCTTTTTTCATTCTCCCCTCCTTTTCCTCTTCTTTTGTTTTCTTTTCCCTTTTTTACCCCCCCCCCCTTTTTCCCTTTGTCCTTTTCCCTTTTCTGTTTTCTCTGCTCTTTTCAGGCCCATATGGATACAGGATAAAAACTACCTGCCTGATATATTAGTCTATCATTAATGTCCAACATTTGAATATAGTTGCATATACAATGAAAATGGGCTTGTGTGGTCATGTGACCAGGCTCAGGCAGACTCACCTGGTCGTTCCAGGCTGAGATACAGTACAGACTGTCGTCCTCGTCTAACAAATGGATGGTCTGACTCAGAAAACTGAGAAAGCAAAAAAAATGTTATTAAACAAGCCCATTACCATGAAAATTGACATGAAAGTCCGACCTTTTCTTCGTTACTTTTGATTCTTGATGGAATACATATTAACTGAAATATTTAACATTTTGTTAATTTTTAATATTAGCTCTGAGAGCTTTACAGTATCATAAACATTATTTACTTGTGTTTCACTGATTCAGCAGATGCTCATCCAATCATCTTCATATTCAAGGCTTTTTCATTAATGTGTATGTTTTAAATACATGTTAATTCACAGATAAAGAACTGAAAGACTGAAACAAAACCGTTTTGTATTTGTACACATTAAGAAAAAGTAACATCAGTTTGGAGTTAGCCTTATACCACCAGGGCATCTTCATTTTATTATCATCATACTTATTATCATCATCCTTATTGTTACCTCCGTCAATGAGGTTATGTTTTTGCCAGAGTTTGTCTGTCCATAACTTTTTGAGTTATCTTGCTAATTGACAGATAGACAGACAATAAGCTGGCAAAAACATCCAACTCTTTGGCGGACCTCTCTTCATCCGAAGGGGGGAGGTCTGCCTTGACGGAGGTTTGCGCTCTCAAATTGCTTTTCTAGTTTATTATTATTATTATTATTATTATTATTATTATTACTGATTACGAATGGTTCATAACTTAAAACAGACCAATATTATAGACAGAAATTAAACTTAAATTTTTATTTCCATAATCAGACTTTATTTCTGTTTTAGACTTTAAAGTCTTTGTGTTGTGTAGTTTGTTTCATTTAAGAGCAAATGAATGAAATAACACCTAATTAATCCATAGACCTGATCAATATAGATCAATTAAAAGTATCTGATCTGTTTCCTGTTTTATTTGTTGTCCATCATGTTAGAGTTTATTTTATCATCAGGATGATTAAACTGATAAATGGTTATTATTGAACATTCAAAAAAAAAAAAAAGTCTTGAATCAGATTCAACCCGAGGTCCATCAGTGAGGAGACGCTGCCACCTACTGGACATAAATATCTATAACCTGAACCTCAGATCAACAGAACAATCAGCCCTAACAGCTAGACTTTCACCTAAAACATAATCTTTTCATCTTTGTTCACGTTTTTCATTGGTTTTTACACATTTTCATATTAAACTATCAGGGAAACTGTTGATTACAGGCACTGTTGTACAAAAGATAATTTACTGATAATCCATGTCAGAAAATGTTATTTTAATATTACAAAAAAATAATGGCAACTCCAAACTTCCCTGGTTTAGAGTGAAATTCCATTTTAATTTTTAATAGTGATCCTGTAAAATTACATTAGGATTAGGATAGATATTGGTTAGTTTAAATTGTTATCTGATGGTTTGGACTGAATTCCTCACAGTATTGATTTAGCCTTGTTGTTGAGTTTTTATCCACATTTATGATTTTAAATATTCATCCTCTAAATGTCTATAACATTTTTCTTCTGAAAGTAAAACAATTTTCTTCCACATCTAACCATCGACTTTCACAACATTTAAGGATTAAAAAGCTTTTATTAAACTTTAAGGGAATGTTAGGTCAGTATTTATTACTCTTCTCATCCACCACAAATTACTTTTCCATTGGATATATGCACAAAACTTGACTGATATTCACAATGTTGAAACAATACAAGTGCATCAAGTCAGCTTTTCTATTATATCACAAATGCAATGATTTGTTTATTTATTATTGATAATAGATCACGAGCGTAGACATTAGTTTGAGCTCTGCAGATTCAGATGTTTTTGTGTGTCTTCAAGTCGTACCTGAAGAAGTCGATGGAGACGTCCAAATCCTCCTCAAGGACGATGGCGTAGTTCGCCTCCTGAATAAAAAACAGAGTCGTCCAGGTCAAACTCAAAGGTCGCATGATTGGACGGAGGTCACGAGGAGGGGTTTAGCACCCATTCAGTATTTATGATGCAAAAAACTAAACAAGAGGAAACAGGTTTATGGACATTAAAAACCCTTTAAGCTCTCCCATTAGTTAAACTGAAGTTTCAACATCTGCCGAAAATTATTATTATATTATATGCAATATATGCTTAAAACAGTGTTATGGGGGGCTTGAATTTGTTTATTTTGTTGTAAATTCAGCTTTAATAATTAACATCTGACAGAATCAGCATTTTTCTGCAAATGTTTTACTGTAATTTCTATGAATAATAACTTTTTAGAAGAAACTTCCCTCTTTATTGACAGAAAATCCAGATTTTCATCATTAGTTTATATATTTAATTTTACTGTCTCTGGTATTTATTATTTGTTTTTCTTCATAAAAGTTAGTTTAGCTCTGATAAGAGTTTCTCCGTATAAATATATACCTGAATCATCTTTTCTTTGTGAATCTACCAGTTGAATGTGTAGAATGTGAGTTTTTTTTGTGGGTCCACACCCTCTAGTGGTCAGTGTAATAATATGAATCCAGTCTGGATAATGAACCTGGACCAAGCAACAACAGATTTACAGAATATAATCAAAACTATTTCAGCAGGACTTTGAGTCGACGACTAGAAACAAATAGAAATATAACCGAAGCGCAAACCACAGACCAACAGGGTTCATTAAGCAGGAAAGTAAATGTCCCGGAATAATGTTGGCGTTAAAGGGTCTGAACCCAGGCCACACAATGAAACCCAGTGTGGTTGATACTCACTGGATGTAGGTTAAAGCTGGCAGTCAGACTGGCCTTGTAGTGCTGGGACACAGAAAACATGATGTTAATGAGTAAAACATGGCACAAGTGGTTAAAGCTGAGCTTGTGTGTGTTTGTATTCCTATCTTTATGGGAACATTGATATGTTTACACAGTCACACCATGGGGACCCTCCAACACTATGGGGACCAAAATTCAGGTCCCCACGAGCGTTAAATATAAAGGTCCATAGTAGTAAAATACTAATTATGTAACCCTATAAATACATTAATTTGTTTTTTCCAGAGGGAAACTGGTGCAAAGAGAAACATGCATTTTCAAAGGTTTGAAGTTATGTTTACGTTAAAAAAAAGGGATTTATTTGTATGGATTTTTAAAAGTATTTAATTATTTTTTCATATTATTAATTATTTATTTTTATGAATTTTTTTAAAATGTATTCATTCAGTTTTATGTATTAATCTTTTTCAACTTTTTTTTATTTAAAAAAGATGTGTTTACACTCACTACCCAATGACTACTTGATTACAAACTTGGTCCTCATGAGACAGGTAAGTGTGTGTGTGTCCCAGATACAGACCTGGGACACTCTGGCATTCTTGATGCTGATTGGTGTGTGTTGAACTCCCTTCAGTCCAAACAGCTCCACCACATCCATTGGCTCCTGTGGGACAGACAGACAGACGGGCGGTAAGGTTTGACCTTTGAACCCCACCGACATGCTTACGTGTCAACGTACATACCTCGTAGTACCCATCTATGAAGACCGTGATCATCTGAGGGTTGACGCCATGAGCCGACAACAGCGACCTGAGCATTCTGGAACAAACAGCAGAAAGTTTACAACAGACCTTCACATTCAAGGACCTACTTCTTGTAGTCCCCTCAGGTTCTGATCTTACCGGTACAGATAGTTGGGTCTATTTCCGGCAATGACAGCCACTGGGACGTTAAACACGTTATTGTTCAACAGCTGGAAGAAAAAAATAAAAAACAAAAAGTTCACATTAGAGATTCAACCACTTTTAAGACAACTGTGTCTCCGGTGCCTGTCTTCAAACGACTGGAACTGCTGAACAGTTTATTGACCAAATCTGTCATCTTTTATCTGAGATCAGGTTCTGGTCGAGGTCTTACCGGGTCTGGGTTGAACTCGATGGGAGCCGGGTCTTTACAGCTGCAGATGCTGCCATATCCTTCCACTTTACTACAGAATAGCTTCCTCCTCCTGTTGAGTTCAGTGTCAGCCCAGTGACACTCAGCCTCTGCAGGAACATAGCACAACAGGGTACCAGGCGATCAGAACAAGTAGAAGACCATTGGAACAGGTACAAGACCATCAGAACAGGGTTAAAATCTACCAGGAAAGTGTGGACGACTGTCAAGGCACAGTTAATGACATTACGTGAGCAGTACTTGTACCAAGAGCAAGTACAAGGTTAAAAGCCCGTTCAATATGGCATTACCTTCGGAGGCCGTGAGCTGGACCTCAGTCTTCAGCAGAACCGGGTCACCCCATGTGGATAGAGCTGGAGATTTGGAGTGTTTCTCTCCGTACACCTGACCTGAAAACACATTTAAAGGGTTTAGATGAACATGTGAAAATAAATGAATAGAAACAGATTTATGACCATTATTAACAATAAAGATCTGATAACTCCACTAATCAGATGGTGATGAGAGCTTTAGTGAGGATGTAAATGGGGTCGGTGAGTGAGGATGTGTTTCTCCTGCTCTGAGGTTCAGAGGTCAAAGGCCATTGCCAGGGCATCCTCACCTCCTTTCTTCACAACCAGAGTCCACATGTCCCTCCAGCTGAGGCCCAGAGACACCTGGCTGCCCAGACTCTTCAGTAGGTTCTTTGCAGCGTCCTTCAGGTGGAATGTCCCCTCGTCCTGCAACACAAACGATTCAACACGTCACCCCAAACCCAGCACTAAGGAGCTCGGCCTCATGGGAAAGGAGGGACCCACCTTTATGGTGAAGATCAGCACTCGACCCCGGGTCACCATGTTGAGAAAAAGGATCATGGCTTCATCCTCATGAGGAGAGTAGGTGTCGAAGATCCTCTTGGCCATGACGTGACCCTGAAACACAACGTTCGTGGTTTTTACTCCAGATTAGGTGGTAACAGATGGACTTGGATCTTCAACTGGACCAGTTCTCCACGCAGCATCTGAACATAAACCACCATGACCCAAACTCTCAGACCCATCATGGCCTGGTTCTCTATTACCGTGGCCTGATTGAGAACGATGACATGGATTCCTCGACCCTGTTCCCTCATGTCGTCCTCTAAAACCTGCACAAAACAACAACACCACCATATGGTTACACTCGCACTCCCATCATGCATTGCACACACACTCAGTGATGAGTCACATCACAGAATCAGTGATGTATCAGTGTAAATTACACAAGTTCTTTGTTATTCAACAAGAAACTGTTCCACTCATTGGTTCGAAGTTAGCCATTTTTACTTTTTTACCAATTATGTATGTTGTTATGTGTGTGTTTTTCTTTTGCTTATGCTTAGTCATTTTTGTTCATCCTGTCATCACACACACACACTTTTTTGGTTTGTTTTCACATAAATGCTTTTTGTTTTGTTTTTCTTATAATCACTGTCATTTGGACAAAGTAGGACCAAGTAGGATTATTCTGTTTTGTTGCACATTTGAAATGCATTAAACTATCATAATATTATAACATAATAGTTTATTATTTTTACAACTGTTATTTCTTATTTTCACTAGTACCTCTGGCTTGTTGTGTTGGAATTAGACTCACTGTGGTACCGTCGACTGCCACGTAGACTTTAGAGCGACTTGAGTAGACCTCGATGTCCAGAACCTTCCGTCCGTTGGCTGGACGCCGCGGAGTCTCCATGTTGGGAACGGCATCCTCTGAAAGGAAAACACAACATCACATGGTTTATCACTTAGCAACAGATGGTCACCATGGTGATTTTAAGAGATTATGTCTGGGGAAGAAAAAATTTAAAATAGAACATGAACTGGAACAATCCTTCTGGTTCCATTTACAGCATTTGTCTTTCACCAGGACAGGACTGCAGCAGTTTATCCTTTATTTTAGTTCAGGTTCAACATTCAAACCAACATGATCTAAAGTGGATCAGAACCAGACAAATAATTTACCCTGAAACAGGACAAAATAGAATAAAACAGAATAGAATTACTGTCTTTACACAGGTTGTGCATTAAAATTAGGTGTTCTGTCAGCAGCCATTAACTATGTGAATATATACAACACAATAAAACAGACATATTAAAGGCAGAGACAGAAATATAAACTAACAGATTTCTGAACAGTATTTCACAGAAATAGGCCTTTAGTGAATAGAGACAATGTCCAAGATCTGAGTCCAATCATGAAAAACAGGAACAAATACAAGAGACAACAAACAGTTTACAACAAATAGTGGACAATAGAGATATACTAAAGTATAATATAATTTTTTGTCTCAAAGTAAAAACGTTAAAGTGAATTATGGACATGTTTAATTGACAGGTTGACAGGGTCAGTTTAGACTGATTCTGGCCCATGGGCCGTATGTTTGCCGACCCTGCTTTACTCATTTGGGTAAAACCTGGTCAAATACATGTTTCAGAATTAGGTGTAACTCTAAATAAACCGCATGTCAGAATTTCTCACCATATTCCTGAGCTGCTGCATCTTCATTGGCAACTCGTCTCGTGTCCAGGATCAGTTTGATGTTAACGATGACGGTGATGAGCAGGAACAAGACGGCAGCGGCCTGAAACAGAGGCGTTGGAGTGCACAGTTTTAACATCAACTCAGGGCCACGTATTAACCCTTAAAGACCCAAACATCCTTATTTAACCTTTAAACCATTTACTGATCTAAACCGTTTAAAACCTGCTGATCCATTAATTCTATCAATATGCATTAATATTTGGTGTAAAGCATAGTTCCGCATCTTTTCATGGTCATCAGATATGAGCCATGTGCAAATCACATTCAAAGGCTCTGTAGTTACCATGGAAACAGTCATCTTCTACAACATTGATTTACCAGTAAAACTCATGGAATTAGATCAATGACAGCGAATAGACACACTGGGTTTATGTTGAGTTAATAAGACATTTTAAAAAGCTACATTTTCTTCAAAATTCTGTTTTTTAAATAAAATATAATAAAAAGTATCTACATGATCAGTGAATTTAATTTAGAAAATACATGATTTACTCTGAGAAATGTAAAATACAGAGGGTAATATTGGAATAAATGCATAGAAATCACTCAGTAAAGGCTCAATTGTCAGTTAAATGTATTTGGAAGTCTCCATATAAATAGTTCCAGGTCTTTAAGGGTTAATTCACTCTGGATGCTGTGAAGACTCACAATAATGTAAATTAAAAAATAATGGATAATTCACCTGAAATATATTGAACATTTAAGATGTAAAATGCCAAACAATATGAAGGACTCCTTAAATATATGATTAAGACAAAAAAATTGACACAAATAAATAATACTGCATGGAACAGAAATGACAGGATTATCAAAGGGTAGTTTTATCCATTAATGATAGTTTTTACTGAAAAAGTCTCTTTTCCTTCAGTTTCTGTGTTTGTGAATTAAAATTAATAATATATCTGATTTACACTAAACATGAAAAAATACAGCCCTGAGGTTATCATATCTAGATCTATACTAAAAATAAATTTTAAAGAATCAGCGACCTTCTGCACTTCAAAACTTCAAATAATGTATAAAGCAAAGAATAACTTGTTGTTTGTGAACTACATATTTTGTACAACACGCACTGGTTTACAACTAAAATGCTTAAATCAAACTAATGACATTTTACCACGTGTGTTACTGATAAAGAAAACTCAAGCCTTGAATACTGGTTGACTGAAGTTTCCAAGATAAAGTCTGGATTCAAAATGTGAAATTGTTAGAATGAAAAAGAGAATGGGTTTTAGTCCAAAGGAATATTGGTCTCAGATCTACTTCAAAACACTGTCTGTACATTATGATCCATTCACTTTACAGGTTCTTTCTAGTGGAATATTTACTAATCCATTGTATACAGGGACATCACAGCCATTTAAAATGTGGGGGTGTTCTAGGTTGTGGCACATGAGCCAAATTTTCTGAATTTATCATCGGAAAAATTAACCAACAAGAACAAAACTTTTGACAGAAATATAATAAGAATGAAAACCTGCCCCTCCCTACCCCTACTCAAAACATCCCAATGTGCTCGTCCTACTGTCAGCAAATTATCTTAGGGTACATTTCACAAAGCAAGATATAGTTTAGTTAACT
Organism: Siphamia tubifer; assembly: GCA_020466265.1. Classification (NCBI taxonomy): domain Eukaryota; kingdom Metazoa; phylum Chordata; class Actinopteri; order Kurtiformes; family Apogonidae; genus Siphamia; species Siphamia tubifer. The sequence continues at coordinate 15,269,174 of CM035786.1, forward strand.
TAATTTAACAATGCCAACATTTTTATTACTTACTGGTTGATGACTGCTCAACACCGCAAAGAAGAACTGTTTACATGGTGTACCACCAGGTTGGGTAAACTGTTTAAACCAAAGATATTGTAACGACCCCCAAAGTTATTGCACTTTGTTTGGCATGATTGTGACTGACAGTAACTGTTTATCGTGCAATAAAAAGTAGGTGTGACCAACTATGCGTTTCCTGGATTCAGTGGAATGCTACAATATATAACCTCAGGAAAAAGTGGGGGATATGAAATCATCTGGTTGTAGAAGTGGGGGTGTCGCAACACCCCCGACACCCATGACTGTATACATGTACATAAACTAGCATATATGTGGAATAACACACCATCATATATATTGAAAACATGAGCTAACCAGCACTAATGTCGTTTATTTTCCGAGTCATTTGATTAAATTGTGCAAGATTTAACACATTTAATGTTTGAAAACTATACTTTATAAAAGTGTACAGCAGTGACATCGCCCCTTGGGGACAAATTAATTAAAGCGAAGTGAATAAATAAAAATAAACACATGTAAATTTAATCACAGCTTCTATCAAAGCCCTTGGACTTTGGTATCGGAACCAGAGGCTGAAATTCTCCTGGTACCGGATACAACTGAGTGATTTTGCGGTTCTGGATTTGGCCGCCATCTTTGTTTTGGTTTTCACACACTGGGGATGAACTGGGTTTAATGCAGAGCTGAGTTAACGGGTTCCATCCAGACCGTTAGAGGGGCTTTACACAAGTTTAATAAGCCGGTTCGGAGCAGCGGAACCAAAACTTCCTGTTGGTCTAACCTGGCAGAAGCGGCGGATGGTTCTCTTGTTGGTCAGCTTGTACTTCCAGGTGAGGTACAGGCTCCTCTGCTGCCGCGGGATGAAGGGCTTGGCTCGGGGGTTCGGGGTCCAGGTATCCATTCCGGCCGCTGCGCGGTGCTCCGGGCTCTGGACTCAGAGCTCAGACCGTCCGGCTCGGCCTTCCTCCTCCACAGCTCCACGGACACAAGGCTCACATCCTCACCTGGCACACGTACATACAAACACACACATACGGTGAGAACGGCACGGCTCTGAAGTAAAGTTAGCTCAGCACCAAGTTTAGCTCAACGGAGACTGGGATGGCGCGGTCCGGCCGGCGGAGCGCAGCCGGTTCGGCCCCGTCAGGCTACTCCTCTCATTCGGTCTGGAAACCAACACTCAGAACCAGGTCTCACCGGGTCCAGGTCGCTCATTGTGCCGTTTCAGAGCCGTGAATCCCCGCAGAACCACTTCATGCTACAGGCAATAGAGACTCCAGTCCAGGCGCACTTTAATGACGTCACTCACCTGCTGGTGCTGTATTTAACGTGTGACTGCTGCCCCCTGCAGGAGCGGAAGAACAATACCAGCTACACGTGACCCCACACTTCTAAACAAATATACGGATGGATTTATTTTAGGACAGTCACATTACAATGTTTAATCAGATTAATCAAACGGTTGTTGTGAATTAATTTAGATTAATCAGTATTAATTATTAAGTTTTAATCTATATTAATTGTATTTCATTTTGCATGAGTAAATATACTCAAGAAAGGAGTGAATATATCTGCACTCAATGTTTTTTGATGTAAGCAAGGCAACACATTAACTGAAACGTTAGCAGAATCCCCGACAGATTCTGGTTCTGACCCCTTACTCGGCTCTGGTACTGACCAGGCGCTCCTTCTCTCCTCCCCCTGATACCACTAATATTTGTCACATTTGTTTAGTTTGAGTCTATTGTGAGAATTTACAGAGTATAAAGTACAAATATTTATGAACAAATGTGTGGAGTAAAAGGAAAAAGTTGACAGAAAAACAAATACTTAAAGTACAGATACTTAAACAAAGTACACTAATGAAGTAGCCTACTTATATTTTAGTGACTTCCCACCTCTGTATAATGAGTTTCACATCAGTAATTTTCGAGAACAAGTGGTATGTTTGTGATTCAGCAGTTTGATGATTCATTAATGAAGATACAGACCAGAGATCAGCTGATGATCTTCGTGTTTTACTGATCAATGATGGAACATTCAGGACATTCCATACACACACACAAACATCATGGAACCGAAGGGCTTTACTTATTTGTGTCTAAACATTCTTGTATTAAAGAGTAAAAATTTAGTCAAACAGTAAAAGTAGAAGCATCCAAGTACTTTTATCTTCAACATGTCTTTTATTAAAGGTCATGAATAATAGTTAAAAACAAAGTAAAGGGAGAAAATAAAGTGGTTGTATATTCATTAGTGATGCTCTGACAGCCAATCAGATCAGCTGAGGTCGGTCACATGGCAGTAACTTTGTCGCCGGAGCCATCGATCACAAGGTTTTCGTAAGCATTAGTGTCTTCCCTGCTCCTGTTAAAAACATAGAAGACAATGAACATTAACGATTTTTAAGTTTAAGGTGATAGTTTGAGCAGAAAACTGTCATTTGTTCATTTAGACTGGGTTTACTTTAAAGATGGTTGCATAGTATTTAGTATCACGCTAAAGGAGTGATATTAGAGCAAATATAGCACTTAACTGTTAGCATAAAACAGTACCTACAATTCAAAATGGACTAATCTGTGCATATTTGGGAAATGCAACAAATCAAAAGTAGTCCAGTTGAACCTCAAAGTACCAAGAAGAACGACAAACGGAATAAACAACTTTAGTTTCAAACTCCCAAAAAATAGCCTGCTGTTGGCCTGAAGGCCTTGTGTCCTCCATCGCACAAATGACAAAAAACATGTGTCAAAATTTATTATTACCAATATTTAATGCAGGTTTTTCAGGTTAAACACATGTTTTGTGTTAAAGGAAAAATATTAAAATCTTCATAATTTAATGTTTTTTGGGTTTTTTTGCACTAAAACAGATAAAAGGTTGTCATTATTTATATGTTCTGATACTGTTACTGTACTGGTCCAGCCCAGTTCAGATCCACGTGGGCTGAATGTGGGACCTGAACTAAAATGAATGTTAATTGATTCAGTATCAGTTTCGCATTTCATAAATTCATTCCTGAGGCAGTTAAGAGACTTTGGAAAATGAGAGCCTTTTACAGGCTGGTTTAGAACTTCTGGTGGGCTGGTTTGGACCCATTGGCAGGCTGGAACAGACCCTTTAGTGGGCCTGTTTAGACCTTTTTGCAGGCCGGTTTAGAACCTTTGGTGGGTTGTTTTGGACCTTTTTGCGGGCCAGTTCAGACCCTTTTGTGGGCTGGCTTGGACCCTTTAATGCTCTGGTTTGGACACTTTTACGGGCCAGTTGGGACCCTTTTATCAGCTAGTTTGGACCCTTTGGTGCTCTGGTTTAGACCCTTTGGCGGGGCACTTTTTGGCTCTGTGGACACCCCTCCTCTAACTGTGGTTTCATGGTGTTTCCTACCTGACGGCGCTCAGGCTGATGTCATATATGTTGTCATTGTTCATTCCTTGTGGGTCGGACATGTCCGTCTCCACTGGACTCAGTCTGAACGGCACAAACATTTAACACTTTACTGTCCAGCCTCAGCAGTGACCAGACCCAACAGAACTACTGCTTTATGGGGCAGCTGAGGCACAGGTGGTCACCAGTTAAAGATAAATGTCTACAATTATCAGAACTGTGCAAATACACACATGTATGCACGCACGCACACACACACACACACACATGTTCTGAATCCTTCGAGTATTATAGATTATATATTTAACTGTCGGTTCTTGTAGTTTCTCAACATTATTCCACATTTACCTGCTGGACTCGCTACACCAGGCTTTTTTCACCAGTAATGAGACAAAGGCAAGGAAGAGGAAAACAGCCACGGCGATGAGTCCAGTCAACCACTGAGGAAGCAACCGGTCGCTACCTGGAGGTGCCCCTGGACCAGAGGAGCAGAAGGTAACAGTCAGTCTGTTTCTGTTTTAGAACAAACAGATACATAATTTGTACCCATTTTTATAGTATTGTAGGCTAGTAGATGCACTTTAATATCGGTATTCTAGTGTTTAATAAATCTGTTTTTAATCATGTTTTTATTTAATGTTGACTGTGCATTGATATTTTATTTTGGCAGTGAATCCATTTGGAGTGCTAAGAGGAACAAAATTAAATAAATAAATACATATAGCATGAATTAATTAAATGAATTAATTAATTATAATTGGAAATACATACATACAAAATAATAATAATAAATCTATCATGAATCAATTAAGTGTGTCATGATTTGATTACAATTGGGGGAAAAAAAAAATATGTATATATATATTTCTTTCATTAAATGTGTCATGGATGAATTAAAATACCAATGTAAGCATATACAATTAATTACATAGTTTCCTACTTGGACTCCATACGTCCATGATGTTTTGTGTGAAATGGCAATTACCTATCTGTCTGTCTGTCTATCTGTCTATCTATCTATCTATCTATCTATCTATCTATCTATCTATCTATCTATCTATCTATCTATCTGTCTGTCTGTCTGTCTGTCTGTCTGTCTGTCTGTCTGTCTGTCTGTCTGTCTGTCTGTCTGTCTGTCCAATCATCCTTTCAACCTTAGTTTTAGTTCAATAAGTGTTGAAACTCACCGGATTGAGCTGCCACTGCTTCGACCATCATCAACAAACAGGAAATGACTGACACAAGTTCAACCATTGCAGCTTCTCTGAGTCTGTAAAGAAAATGATGGTCTTTAAAAAGAAGTACAGAATCCCCCCCCACACACAAACAGCAGACGAAGAGCGAAGGTTTAACCCGATGAAGTGAAACCGAGTCGACTCTGAGCTTCAGGTGGAGTTTATGGTGTTTGTTGGAGTCAGCAGACAATGGCTTAATGTTTAACTGTCAGTGACTCTGCAGAGCTGTCATTTACCTGAAGAAGAAGAACAAGAAGAAGAAGAAAAAGAACAAGAAAGACAACATACATGTGAGGATGAGTATGTGATTTATTATTCATTAGATCATAGATGTCAAACATGTGGCCCAGGGGGCAAAACTGGCCCTTCAAAGGGAACAGTCTGGCCCATGGGATGAATTTATGTAACGTAAAGGAATTAAATTACATCATTAAATTACTAAAATTCATGAATTTAATTTCAATCTAAAGTCAGTCAGCCCAGTAAAATATTATCATAATAACCTATCAATAATACAAAGCATACATTTTTCTTTCTGTTTTAGTGTAAAAAAAATAATAAAAAATGTCTAGCCTTTTACAAAAAAAAATGGGAACAACCTAAATGTATGTAAAATTCAGCCTGTTACTAAACGTTGTGTATTTATAGATCCACTGTGACCTGTAAGTTGTAATGCACTTGTAACATCAGTACCAGACTGTGCAGATGACGTGTTTGTGGCGTCCAGGAGAAGAACTGTGGGTTGGACACTGCAGGGTTGAACATAGATTCACCTTCTGTTGATGCTGGGGATCATTTCCAGATGACGACGACCTCAGATTAAGGCTTTCACAGTTTTTTTTGTAAAAACTCAACATTTTCTGGTCAAATGTGCAGGTTTGTTCAGTTTCCAGTTTAGTTTGTTTTTGTTTTTTTCAGATCAGGATGAGTCTGACTGGGCTTTAATTGTCCTGGTCCATTTCCAGGGGAACAGAATCCAGTCTGTGGTCAATGTCAGGGTCAAAGTTCACAGACAGCACATATACAGATGTTTGGTCCATACAACAGCAGCCAAACATTGTACAAAAGCGTTTCTGTCCTGTCTGGGTGTGGCCTACTGTGTTGTGTTTTACATTGTGTGGGTGTGGCCTGCTGTGTTCTGTGTGTGTGTGGCCTACTGTGTTTTGTTTTAAATTGTGTGGGCCTGGCCTATGTTGTGTTTTACATTATGTGTGGACGGGGCCTGCTGTGTTGTTCTATGTGGGTGTGGCCTACTGTGTTTTACATTATGTGTGGGCATAGCCTGATGTGTTGTTTTACATTGTGTGGGCATGGCCTATGTTGTGTTTTACATTATGTGTGGACGTGGCCTGCTGTGTTGTTTTACATGTGTGGGTGTGGCCTACTGTGTTCTGTGTGAGTGTGGCCTACTGTGTTGTGTTTTACATTGTGAGTGCATGGCCTACTGTGTTGTTTTACATTGTGTGGGTGTGGCCTACTGTGTTGTGTTTTACATTATGTGTGGACGTGGCCTGCTGTGTTGTTTTACATGTGTGGGTGTGGCCTGCTGTGTTCTGTGTGAGTGTGGCCTACTGTGTTGTGTTTTACATTATGTGTGGGCGTGCCCTACTGTGTTGTTTTACATTGTGTGGGCGTGTCCTACTGTGTTGTGTTTTACATTATGTGTGGGTGTGGCCAACTGTGTTGTAATTTGTGCTGTGTGTGGGGTCGTGTCCTACAGGATGCTGCAGGTGGGTGAGGGCTTGGATTTGAACATGTCCATCAGGTTTAACTGGGCTGGGTTGAAGTTCTGCAGGTCTATCATGGTGCCTGGGATCAAATCCTGGTTCTTCTCCTTGGACGTGACCCGGTAGTGGGCCTTGACATTCTTCAGAGGGTTGTGGTCCTGCCCAACATCGTCTGGACAACGGAAAACCTCTTTAATGATGGTACCCTGACGTGACAATGCCACGAAGCCATTCCCGTAGGTCAACATTTTAACAACCGGGGTGTAGACGTACTGGACGACCAACAGGTTTCCTAGGAGATGCAAGAGCTTCACTTTAGTTCCAGGAACATATTTGAAGTAAGTATTATAATGTCATGTTTCCACTACATGGTATCAGCTCGCCTTGACTTGGCTCAAGTATCACATACTATTCCATATTGATCTTCATCTTAATATGTGCTTAAATGTCTTTTTTTAAACACATGTTAACATCCATGAATGTTTTTAACATACCCTTTTTTTTTAAACACATTTTAACAAATTTGTGTTTGCATCTTTTAAAGCATATTTTAACATCTGTGTGTATGTTCTTTAACATCTCTTTTAACACATCTTAACATTTTTGTGTTTTTAACAGTTTTTAAATACATTTTAACACCTGCTTATTTCCCCCCATATTTTAACACCATTGTGTTTTAAAACATCCACAATACATGAAGCTTCCTATCAAATAACTCCCATGGCTCAGTCTTCAGTCTGGTTCTTCGCTTCAATGTGACACTGGAGTTTACATAGTCTCATACTGTAGTTAGCTAACACATCTGTAATTAACATACTGTGGGGGCAGAGCAATGTCAGGACCAATCCATGAAAGAAAAACTTTAAATAATGAGACTCAGACTTCCTCCATTTGGTGCTCGGGCCAATTCCTCTCTCATTTTCACTTGAGGTGCAATTTTGCCCCTCATATGTTCTGTAGTTAGCTAACCACAACCACCCTTTTTTCAAGTTTATTACTTCTGCCAAGGAGGTTATGTTTTCACTGGAGTTTGTCTGTTTGTTTGACTGTTAACAACATTCCTCAAAAAGTTTGGATTCTGATGAAGAACTATTTTCAAGATATGTTGGGAGTGTCACAAGGAAGAAATGATTACATGTTGGTGGTGACATGTAGGTTGGTTTGTGTACAAAATAGAAATAACTAATGGATGGATTTTGAGGACATTTTCAAGGTATGATGGTAATGGGGAGATCAACAAATTATGAGATTTTGGTTGTGATCTGGACCCCCCCTTTCCCCCACCTTTGCAGAGGTCTGAACTCTCAGAGTGCTTTTCTAGTTTTTCCTTGTGCCAAGGTACTCCTCAAGTTCTCGAGAGTGTAATGCCCCGTAGGCCCATAACACACTGTAAAAACAGCTGATTTAGATTGATTATTGTTAAATAGACATATTCTATAGTTTTTCTACAAACCTCAGGTGGGCCCAGTACATACCTGTGGAGACCCCCCATACTTTGATGGTTCTGTCTTGAGATCCAGTGAAGACAAAGTGATCGGTTTCAGAGAACGCAGCGCAGAGGATTCCCTCAAAGAAGAAACCCTGAACATCCACAACAACAGAGAAATAAAAAATTTTTAATCAGAAAAAAACAAAACAATGAGTTTCTGTTATTTAAGCTCATGTATGTCAACTTCACTCTTCATACTCTTTTAAAACAATAAGTCACACGTTTTAGATCTTAGTTATTTTGTTGATATTTAATATATAATTCATTTTTGCATTTCTTCACCGAGTCTTGATGCTTTTAATTGGAAGTGAGCAGCTACTATAGGACTTTGTCCATTGCGTCATTTATGTTCATGCTGTTATTTTTTTCAGTTTCTATTAATTTTGTCTAATTTTGTTAATTTTTCATTAATTTTGTCACTTTACACCCATTTTAACCATATTCTACCCTTTAATTACTTCGTCAAGGAATGGCAGAGGTTGTGTAATCATTGGGGTTTGTCTGTTTGTTTGTCTCTGTTTGTTTTTTAGCAATACAACTCAAAAAGTTATGGATGGATTTGGCTGAAAATTTCAGGAAATGTTGATACTGACACAAGGAACAAGTGATAAAATTTTGGTTGTTGGGAGCCACATGTGTGTGTCTTTCAGGTGGGGTTCATCATTCCTTCAGACTCAGTGCGTCTCACCTTGTACTCCATGGTGTGTTCCAGGCCCAGAGGCTTCATGGCCCACAGCCTCTGCACGGCATCCTCAGACCCCACCAGGGCGTGGTTGCCCCAGTTACTGACCGTCACGCAGGTCACTCTGCTGTGATGCGCTTCCAGGTTGGAGGTCTTTCCCACGGTGAAGTCATGGAGTTTCACCTCCCCACAGCTGGTCCCGTAGATCAGCTGCTGGTCAGCCAGCAGCGCCATGCAGGAAGGCGGTGCCTGAAGGAGGGGCAGGGCCATCCGCTGCATGGGTCCCTCCACCGTGGGAAAGCCATCACGGGCGGCCATGTTGAACAGACACAGCGAGTCCTCGTAGGCCACGGCCAGCTGCTTCTCCTGGAAGCCCACGGCCAGGCACAGCACCCTGCACAGGCTCTCAGGAGGGGGGATGGCCAGTGTCTCCTGGGGGTGGGCCAGCGGGTAGATGAAGATGGTACCAGTGGACAAACCACACAGCAGCAGGCGCTTGGTCTGAGCCACTTCCAGACAGCACACTGGGACAGACACGGCCATGCGATCCAACATGCAACCTGCACCCAGGGGAGGGGTTAACACCAGGGGGAGGGGTTAATACCAGGGGGAGGGGTTAATACCAGGAGGAGGGGTTAATACCAGGGATATGGTACATGGACTAGTAGTAGTAGCAGTAGTAGTAGTACAGTAGTAGTAGTGGGTGTGATTTGCCAGGGGGGTGGGGGGGATCACCCCACCCCCCCCGCCATGATTTTGTACATCCTGTAGTCTATGAGTCTTTCTGATGGCGTGAACACAAAATGCTTGAAAGAGTTGAAAGAGGAACTTCACGGATCGAGGGGGGGCTGTAAAGCTCGCAGGCAGACCCGCAAGCTACCTTCTCCCCCTGTGGGGGGGGGACAGGGCAGCAAACACCCCCAACCTGACTCCCACTGGCTCGACCCCCAATACTCCCCTCTGAACATGGCCCATCCAGGGATGGGTGTCATGCGGTCAGTTTTTGTGCTCAGATAGAACCGAACCCTGGGCCTGGGTGCTCCACTGGTTTATCTGCCCATTATGTGATGTGATCAGATAAAATCAGTGAAAACCTGCTGATTCATGAGCAGATGAACACCACATATTTGGACCCAGGGGAATAGAAAAGGCCATGTGAACTTCGCCACCAGAAAAACTGTTGATTTGAAATGTTTATGTAGTGAATTGAGCCTCATTTATGTTTTTCATGCGAGAATGAGGGTCACAACATCCAACGCAATTTTTTTTCTGTGGAGAACCCCCCCCCCCCCCCCCCTTTTTTTTTTTTTTTGATATTTCGCACCCTGGTAACAGTAGTATTAGTAGTAGCAGTAGTAGTAGTAGTAGTAGATATAGTAATAGTAGTAGTTGCAGTACTCAGACCTGTCTGCTGGTTCCAGCTGATGACCTCTTTGTGACTCTTGTCTTGGACGAAGAAGACCCTGTCACAGTCCTTGGTGAAGGCAACATGGGCGGAGCCTGATGGGATATGGTTGACAGGTTTGTGTCGGGTGTCGTATTTCAGACTCCACACATGGACGCAGGCGGTGGCCCACGAGCCGGACACCACCAGGTCTTTAAACCAGATGATAGATGAGATGGGGGCATTGGATCCACAGAGGGTGTCCAACAGGGCACCGGTGGTCATGGACCAGATCTGGAGCAGGAAGAACCAGGAAACAGTCTTTTACATTGAAGGATGGTTTTAACCTTTTCAATTGCAGGTTTGAAATGTCAACAAACTATAATGTTTATGAAAAACACAAAATGGATTCAAAATATATTCAAAATATACAACATAACATTTGAATTCCTTTTTTTTTTTTTTTTTTACATTCTGGCACATGTCAGTGATCAACACCAACACTGGTTCATATGCATTCAACTGTATCAATGTTCAGAATTTACTCACTTCATATCAAAGTTATCATTAACGAAAACTAAAGAAATGATGAAAACTAAAACTGAAAAAAACCCCACTTTCCTTAACTGAAATAAATAAAAAGTATAATTAAAACAAGTGGTGCCCATCACAACAAACCCTACCCCCTTTTGGACACATTTTACCTGATCATTGAGAAAACACATTTTTGGTGACTGTGACCTTGACCTTTGACCTTTGACCTACATTCACAAACATGTAATGGGACCTATTGTGGACTACCTCACACCTTTACTGAAACGTTCATGGAAGTTGGTCCAGTAGTTTTTGTGTAAAGTCACTGAAAATCAAACAAACAAATGGTTCCAGGCACAACAAACCCTGTCCCACACAAATGTTTTAGATCTTCATGGACATCCCCTGCTCTAAATCTGAGACTATGAGCTTGGCTGTTCAAGGTCGCTCAAGGTCAAAGGTGATAATGCCATTTTGAAGCCTACATGTAGTTTCCCCATCAGTCAAGAATAGTAACTGTGTATTTATCACCACTATTTTTGGAATAACAGCCATTTAAAATCATGTGACCTTAATTTTGACCATTCATGGTCAATGAAGGTCAAATGTCATGATGTCATATTGAAGCCCATGCCAGGTTTCCTATCTGTCAAAAATAGTAACTAAGTCTCAATTTCTTTTTCCAATTACAGACCTCCTGGGTCAGCAATAGGTCAAAATAAATACACACAAGATACAGAATTGAAAGACCAGCATTTTGATGCTCATTAGAAGTCATATAGTTCATATAATTCAAAAGTTACATCCAAAATGTTATTTTGACCTTTATTATGACCTTTGACCTAGAGTCATCACTATTGTCCTTCAATGTTCTGATGTCAATGCACATCAACAGTGAGAGAGAAAAAGAAGCTAAATGTTACTCATTCAGGAATGAAAAGCGAATTCCTGATTTGCCCTATCTCTGATCATTGTGAAAACATATTTTTGGTTACCTTGAGCTTTGACCTACAATCACCAAAATTTTATAGCATCTGTTCTAGACCACCTTGCACCTTTGCTGAAAATTTCATGGAAATTGGTCCAGTAATTTTTGCATAAAGTTACTGACAATGAAAAAAGTAAAAGCTCATCTTCAGAGGGCGAGTGTAAAAAAAAATTAAAAAAAATGTTATAACACGAAAAGCAAAGTGTGCATAAAATGTTCATTTGGACACTAGAAGGGTAAGTAAGAAGTCATTTAAATTAATTTTAGATTGTGTTTCTGTCCTTGATTATCTTTTCTTACTCGTATGAGTTGGTCGACAGATCCAGAGGCCAGTAGGCGACAGTTGGATGAAACAGCAGCCGACAACACGTCTTCATCGTGATAAAGCTCCAAGAATTTCTCCAAAACGTCTCTGTCGAGGTTAAAGAGGCTCAGGATGTGTTTACTGGCTGCAGGAAAATAGAAACACAAGGTTCTTCTGTAAACACGGTGGGGAAGCGCCAGCTCAATCAGCCAATCAGAGCAAAGAAATTTTTATTTATTTATTATGGACAACAGGGCTGTTTCTAGCTTTGTGGGGGCCCGAACCAAGATGCTGTTTTAGGGGCCCCTAGTTTGTTAAACTACAATGAAGAGAATCCTAAACCCTTTAAGCGAGGGGTGTCAAACTCAAATTCAAACTGGGCCAAATTAAGAGGTGAGCGATGGGCCGAACTCAATATTTATTGAAAAACTTGTTTCATTTCATAGTGTTTTTGTTTCATAGTGTCTTCTTTCCTTACAGTCATGTGGGCTCTGCACAAAAGACAAACAGGTGTGTCCTTTATGTTAGTGAACAGATCATCTGCTTCCACCTGTCTGAAAAGCTCCTGTTATTTATCTTTCATTTGGCCATTCTTATGGAGGGATGGAATTCCTTTGTTAGAAGTGACTAGTAGCATGGTAATTATTGACTATTAACAGTGGCGTGAAAGTATTTTTTACTATATTGCTTAAAATCAACTTCACATTCCAATTGCAACCAATTACTTAATGCTCTAATATGTATTTTTTTAATATAGTCATCTGTAACTCTTGTTCAAATGCCACACCAGACCTTTCTGTGTGGAGTTTGCATGTTCTCCCTGTGTCTGCGTGGGTTTTCTCCAGGTACTCTGGCTCCTCCCACCATCCAAACACATGCACTGATAGGTTAATCTAAATTGTCCATAGGTGTGAATGTGAGAGTGATTGTTTGTCTATATATGTTCAGCCCTGAGATGAACTGGAGACTCATACAGGGTGTACCCCACCTTCACCCATTGTAGCTGGATTAGGCCCCTGTGACCCTAGTGAGGATAAAGCGGGTTCAGATGACGAGATTCAATCAGATTTTCCAGATCTATTGTCTATAAATCAGTTCTTATATCTCACTGAAAAGTTATTCTTTTGGTGATTCTGTCTGATGTTAAGTGTGATGAGATATTTGGACTAGAAATGATACAAATACACTTGGTCAAATTTAGATTTTTGCAGTTTATAGTGAATAATGTAATTTACTACGAATAGACACTTTCACAACAAAGCAGCAATAAATATTGAATTTAACCAAATAATTTCCAAAAATGTTTCTTTAAGGCATTTGGGTCTACATAATGACATAAATACATTTCCTGTTTCGTTCGTACCTGCCATCAGTATTTTTTCATCTTTCGACACTGAAAATAGAGATGGAACCATAGGAAGCTTGGAGGACGTGTGTTTCCCAGACTGTGAAATCTACAAAAAAACAGGAAAAAGAAAAAGACAGTCTTTATTCTCATAACATGGAACAGATAGAAACCAGGAGAACTTCAACACACTTTTCTGTTTCTGTTTAACTCTTTATCTTTGAATCTCACAATTTACAGTGGAATTAATATACATTTATACATTTATTTCAAACCTATATACATATATATACATATATATATATATATATATATATTTATATATTTATTTTTTTCATCTTACACTAGATGATATCTAACTTATATTGATTCATTATAAATACAAAGGCTAAGGTTTATTCAACAGTATTTATTGAATTCAAGGGTCAGTTTGTTGCATCGTTGTTTATTTGCTGAGTAACTTTATCTGTGACTAAAAAGCTTTGACAGATCTTGAAAGTAGACTCTGCCCCCTAAAAAAGTAATTTATTCCACATAATTTAAATATTATATTAATGTATTTAATATTTATATTTGAAATGGTTTTATATAAAAACAAAAGTGTTTTTTTTTTCTTTATAGTCTATTGTACTTTTTAATAACATAGTTGTGTATTTTGTGTATGGTTACATATTTTACATATATTTGTGTCTATGTTTTATATAGTAGTTACATTTTTTCATGTTTGTTTTGTAAGTTTCATGGCAGTTTTTCCATTTTTTCCATCAGTTTTAAATAAAATATCCTTTTTAATGAGAGACCTTCCTATAACAGTTGCATTTTTCACTGATTTTAGCCTGTACCAAGTGAAATAATCAATAATACTTGTGTCTTTTTAAATAAATGGATTTGAAATGGTCCTACTTTCTGTCTTTATGGTTTAAATCATCATGCACAGTCCCATATTTGTGTAATTTTCATGTCATATAAGAGTATTTTTGTCTTTTTGGTTCTTTTTTACATCATGTTTATATAAAATATTTCTGTTTTTGTACTTTTTTTTTTAACAAAACACCTTCATTTTCTATGTATACCCTTGCAAAATTGTATTGGTTTAATGTAAAATACTTGTGATTTTGTCTTTATTGCAGCTTTTATTAGTTGTTTTTAATGTCACATAGTATTTTTTTTGTACATATTCACATTTTCAGTGTTAAATACAAAAAACAACAACAACTTTGTGATGCTGCAGTGACTCATGGAACAAATCATAACTTCAGTTGAACATTTAATAATGGAACCATTTTTCTTCTGTTTCCATAACAACAGAACATATCGAATCCCTAACATAAGACCTGTACCTGGTAGAGGAACCCTTCTTCAGAAACCACAAACACTTTTCCACGCTTTGGTAGCGACGCCGAGGTCACCACGGTCACACATCTCTCTGAGTCCTGCAGCCGAGTCTCCACAAACTGTTTTCCGCTACCGGGCTGAAAAACCCGAATCAGACTGGAATCATGCAAAGAAACAAAAGAATCCTGCAGGACTCCCAGAACCACTGAGCCTTCATCACTGCTGACGATGAGGAGGGGCTGGGCTTCAGCCAGACTCCACACCTTCACCTGGACACAGAGCAGCACTTTAACACTACTTTGACTTCATTTCACATTTAGTTTGAAATTTTATGAGAAAAACTGAATTTAATGAAGCCAAAAAACAGTCAGATACGCCAGTAGATAAGCTAAGCTAAGCTAAGTTAAAATATATTATACACACACACACACACATATATATATATATATATATATATATATATATATATATATATAATAAGATAAGATAAAATAAGACAGATAAAGATAAATTCAGATAAGATATTGAGTATTTATTTCCATTTTTACAGTGCAGGACAGCAATAAATCCTAATAAAAACTAATACATCAGTTAAAATAATAACCTTTTACTGTGAAAAACTGCTGCAGGTTTTCACATTGTAGTGAAAGACTTTTATTATGAAAACCTTGGAATTTTTTACTGTGAAAAACTGAACTTTATTTTGAAAATGTTGGGGCCTTTTCTTGTGAAATAAACACATGACATTAAATTATTTACAAATCTACTGTCTCTTAATTCAGTGTAATGATATTTCATTGTCATTCTATTCACACGATTGTATACTTTAGTAATAATATTTATTAATAATAATTCAGAATACTCTAATAAATACAACCTAGAATAAATACTCAACTACTCAAATAACCCCTAATAAATAGCAGTGATACCTGAGCATTGATGTGAATGAAGAGCAGCTGCTTCTGCTCAAACAGGTGGAGGTGCACTGAGGAAGGGGCGGAGTCAGCAAGCACCGCCTCCTCTATGCACAGCAGCTGTCTGCCAGTCAGCAGGCTCCACCTCCTTAGAGAACCATCGGCAGCCAATGACAGGCAGTGGGCGTTTTCGACCACTTTAACTGTCAGGATCGCAGCTACAGGAAAACACAGAATATTCTTATTCATTAAACTCGTAGAGAGCATATTCTTGTACTTGTCCTTGTTCTTGTTCTTATTATTATTATCATTATCCCTCAAACTGACTTTCAGGGATATTGTGTTTTTGGTCGTGTTACTGCTTTTAATTATCACATTGATAATGCACTGTATATTTAAATAATTGCTGTTCTGAGGATATTTTATACACACATATAATATACCCCCCCCTCTCTGTTAAAAACACTTTCCTGTGTGATTAATTTAAGGATGAGTTTTGATAATGTATCAGTCATAATCATTTGTTAGATTTTACTCTGAAAAACCTTGAAAATGTTCACAATACAGTGAATAAAGGAATGTTATTCCAAAAACTAAAGAGGCTTTTATTGTGAAACACGAAAATTTTTATCAAGAAAATCTGGAGGAATTTTCCTGTGAAAAACAGGAAGATGTTTTCTGTGAAAGTGCTTTACTGTAAAAACCCTGAATTCCCATCATTCCAGACTGTACCTGTGTGACCCAGCAGGCGGTGCATCAGCTGTTTGTCATCGAGGCTCCAAACCACCACTTCCCCGTCATCACAACCTGCCACCAGAAGCCCCGCCTCCACACAAATGTCCAGACAAACCACACCTATGACACAGAAAGGAAAGAACGGTTACATGTAGAAAAGCTTCAGTTCAGTCACTTTAAAAATTAGATCAAAAACATTTAGAAAACTCCTCAAGCGATGAGTATTACTCAGATGTATGTACTTATTAAGTCTTATTTCTAGTCTGTGTGCTGTCTGTTTTATTCCTGAGTTACTGGATCCAAACCTAATTTTGATGTGAATCTGAAATGACAAAGTTTGTTTCTGTTCTCACCTCCTTGGATTCCCGTCATGGTGTGTTGCAGCGCCCCCCCTGGGGACTGCAGGAAGCTGCACTTGGGGATGAGGATTGGCTCTGAATACGTCAGCAACCACTCCTCACACTCACGACACAGCTGGCCAATCAGAGCAGGGTAGGGCTTGGCCAGAGAGGATAGTCTGGCCAACAGCTCAGTGTAAAACAAAGGCACATCTGTGGGAGGCGTTAAAAGTGCTCTTTAGTTTTTAGTAAAACCTTCTTTTCTTTACTTCTGCCTTTGGTTTTGGATTCTTTCATCAGTTTTTTTATGTATTGTATTTTTTTTCTGTGTAGTCTTGACTTTTTGCTTTTGTAGTTTTGGCGTAACATTCAGTACATTTACAGTCACATCTAAGTCCAGCTATTGGCAGTAACTGAGATAAAGACTTAACTGGAGTTTCTGAGAAATCTCACACACACACTAACACAATTTTGATTACTGATTGAGATCTAATCAAGTCTGAAATCACGTGATCAGAAATCTGGGCCGACCATGTGATCAGATTGAGACATCCCTGTTTAAATAAATAAATAGCACAACACACCCCAATGGCAAGGACTCCTTCAAAAATAATTCTGGATCCAGATCACCCCAAAAATCTTGTTATCATATTGAATCACGTTTTGCTTTTGTTATTCTGGAAATTCTATGAAAATTTTGTTGGAATCCATCGCTAACTTTTTGAGTTATGTTGCTAACAGACATACAGGCAGGGTGGCAGACAGACAGACAGACAAACAGAGGAGTAAACAAACAAACCCTGATTGGGGGGGAGGGGTAATATTATTTGACCGGTTCTGACCCACTTCAGGTAATACTGGTCTGAATGTGGAACCTGAACTAAAAGGAGTTTGACCCTGTTTTTAAATGATCCAATTAATTCAACCTAAAAACATGACTGACCCATGTGACCGTTGAGGAAGTCCAGACTGGGTTTGATCAGGACAAGAGCGTCCCGGATCAACCTGGTCTCGGTGCATTCCATGTAGTTGGAGCTCTGGTCCAGGTCCTGGATCACAGATGATACCCCACAGGCCCTGGTTTTACAGAAGAGCCACTCAGCGCTGCCTGCAAACACAACAACAAAGAAAGGAAATGAAGTATCACAACATCAGCACACAGTCAAAGAACTGCTTTTCACTTCAGTCAGTTATGAATTCTTCACTTTCATGGGCATGTTTTCAAATTTTTCCAAAAATAAAAAATGTGTGGGGTGAAACTGCTTGTACAAATGTATCTGTCACATCTGATCACATTTCAGAAGTAGAAAAAAAAGGCAATTTCTTTAACTTCCTGTTTAGACCAGGCTTAACATTTGTGACTGAACATATTATCTGTTTCTCATCAGTTTCGTATTTTTTTTTATCTATTTTCTTCATAAATATCTGTTGTTTCTGATGATAAAAGTGACATTTTGTCTTCAAGTTTTATACTTGGGTACATTTGTAAAAATGAATGCAGGTAAACAACTATAACCAAAAAAATTTATATTCCCAATGTGATTCAACATTTCTGTCCTTTTTTTCTTTTGTTTACCATTTTATCTGCTGTTGTAGCTTTTGGCATGAAATTGGGTCCAAGAATCATTGCAAAACAGACATTACGCACTTCTGTTTTTTTGAGCTTTAATAAATATTGCTAAAGTTTTGTATATATATCCAACGGAAAAGCAACGAGTGAGATCCTTATGTGTCACCTTGTCTTGTTTCTTACCGATCACCTCTTGTTTTAACTCGTCCCATAGACCAGCGTGCAGGAGGTCAAAGGGCAGCTCTTGGAGTTTCCTGACATTCGCCAACTCAGGGGTGAACCACAGTGGTTGGGGTGGGACCTGAAATGCCACAAAACCAATCAGAACAAAGCACATTCATGGTTGGACAGATTCGATCTGTGTCGCTGCCTTCATACCTTCCTGTCAGACAGGACCAGTGATAGACCTGGCAGAGCCACTGGCTTCAGCTTCCCCGACCAGCGACCCATAAAGTACTCAGACAGGATCTTCAGGCTCTGCCCTCGCCGCTGGGATGTCAGATACCGGGTTGAAACTGCCTCATACAGGCGTCTGAATGTATGGGTCAGGATTAGAACTCATCCAACTCACTGAGATCAGGTGTTTACGTGACGTTTTCTCACCGGCTGCTGAAGGCGATGGTGACGACGCCGCTGCTCCAACGCTCCTCCAGGTGGTGGTCCAGGTCCCGTCTGAGCCGAGCCCAGAGGAGGGGGGGCAGCCGGATCAAGGCGGGGGTGGGTGGCAGGGAGTACCTGTACACTTCTTTGATGACATCATCATCCAGAGACAGGATGTCACGTAGCTCCGCCTCCAGAAGACCTTCCCTGTCCAATCACAAGACATTACTTTGCATTTGTTAATGACTGATGAGGCTCAATAAACCTTAGAAATGAAAGATTCATGCATGCCATGTCTGTTAGGATTTTTGTGTTCGTTGATTGGAAGCTCCAAAGACTAGTTCAGGATACACTCTGTCTCAGTTCAACAATTTATTCAGGTCACATGTAAAATATAAAAGTAAGTACTGGTCTCTGTGGACCAGAGCTTTCACAGGAACTCAGGCCCAAAAAGACCTGAATTCTGGGTCTGATTGACAATTATCTTCATGGGTGACCCCACCCTGAACAAACGGGTTGGATTTTGCAACTTCATCTGACTCCATCTTCTAATTGGACCTCACCTATTGATGTGACTTGTCAACTTCAGTCCACGCCTCAGTTACTGAGATGTGGTAGAAATGTGTCATGTTTGTTGTTTTGAGACGTGCAACTACTTTGTCACATTTCACATCATATGTCTAAGGTTGTATATAGATCGTCGTCAAAACATCTTCTTCACAAACCAAACAGACCTTGGTCTTATCGTTACTGGCTCTCGCAGCTACATATAACAGAACAGCAGACAGCAAATAATTTAAATTAATAATAAAGTTACTAATAATTTTGCTGACACTAATTTTACTAACACGTCTGTTTGTTTGCTTGTCAGCAGCTTCATGCAAAAACTACTAGCCCAGTTTCCATTACATTTTCAGATAAGTTGCGCGGTGGTCCAGAATAGATCACATTAAATTTTGGTAAATGTAGGTCAAAGGTCACCAAAAAGGTGTGTTCACAAAGATCAGGGTAAATTAGGTAAAATCTTTGTAAGGGGTGGGATTTGTTGTGCCTGGAAAAACTTGTTTTGTCTATCGTTAATCTTTTCTTAAGTTGTTCTCGTCTCACCTCGCCAAAGCGATGTATCCCAAGGCTTTGCCCACCAGCTCCCTCCCATGTTTCTCCTCCAGCGTGTAGAGGATTTGTTTCATCATTTCCTGTGCATTGTCACTCACTCGGATCTGAAGCAGCGGTGTGAAGGAACTCCAGTGTTTGGCCACTGACAGCATCAGTTTGAGGTGCAGCGGACATCCCGTCTGCTCGAAGCTCTTCAATACTTCGTTGCTTTGTTCAGGGGTCAAAGTTCGCTGCGATGCCTGCAGGTATGTGTCCATGATCTGTTTCCCTTCATCACTGGACAAACGTTCCACCTCAAAGAAGTTATCCAGAGTTTCCAACCTCATCCTCATGCTCACAAATGCCTCGCTGTTGGTCTCCATGGAAACCACCAGATGGATGTTGGGAGGGATGTCCAATGGCAGCCACCGGAGCTTCTGAGCGTTCTGTCGATCTGACAGCTGATCCACACCATCCAGGACAATAAGAAGGGTGTTGCCCTTTTGGGAAACCTGCTCCAGAACATTCTGAAAACACCTGAACAGTTGGGTGTCGCCCGGCAGAGGTGTGGGCGGAGCCAACCCAAAAGCCAGGCAGATCTGGAGGCAGAGGCTGTGCAGGACATGTTCGACATCAAAGCTCCGTGGGTAAACAGCTGACAGCAGCCGGATCACCACCGCTGCCTGGGTCTCTAGGACGCTACGCATCTCCTGAGCCAGTTTACAGAGCAGCGCCGTCTTCCCCATCCCGGTGCCACCATGGACGACCAATGGGCCATGGCGGTCATTGGTTGACTCCCACATGTTGAGAGAGATTTTCCCCAGAAGCCCCTCCCTTCCGTTGAAACCTTCACACCGCTCAGCGCTCATGGCAACATGGCGGTTGACTTCTTCAACCACCCAGTCGGACATTTTTCCCTGTTCGTCGTCAATATTTCCCCAAACTTTCCTCTGACAACTGGAATAGAAAAACAACAATTATAGGTTCTACATGGACGGAATGAAGTAAGGAAGGATCATTTCAGTTTCATAGAGAACATTTCCTTTGGGTTCAATGGAAACCATCATAACCAGTCTGGAATCGAGTCTGTAACTGGTAGTTCTATCTCTGCTGGTTCTACATCTGCTGGTTCTACATCTGCTGGTTCTACATCTGCTGGTTCTACTTCTGCTGGTTCTACTTCTGCTGGTTCTACTTCTGCTGGTTCTACTACTGCTGGTTCTACCTCTGCTGCTTCTATCTCTGCTGTTTCTACCTCTGCTAGTTCTACTTCTGCTGGTTCTACTTCTGCTGGTTCTACTTCTGCTGGTTCTACTTCTGCTGGTTCTACTTCTGCTGGTTCTACCTCTGCTGGTTCTACTTCTGCTGGTTCTACCTCTGCTGGTTCTACTTCTGCTGGTTCTACTTCTGCTGTTTCTACTTCTGCTGGTTCTACCTCTGCTGCTTCTATCTCTGCTGTTTCTACCTCTGCTGGTTCTACTTCTGCTGGTTCTACTTCTGCTGGTTCTACTTCTGCTGGTTCTACTTCTGCTGGTTCTACTTCTGCTGGTTCTACTACTGCTGGTTCTACTTCTGCTGGTTCTACTTCTGCTGGTTCTACCTCTGCTGTTTCTACCTCTGCTGATCTATCTCTGCTGTTTCTACTTCTGCTGGTTCTACTTCTGCTGGTTCTACTTCTGCTGCTTCTACTTCCGCTGGTTCTACTTCTGCTGGTTCTACTTCTGCTGGTTCTACCTCTGCTGGTTGTAATTCTGCTGGTTCTACTTCTGCTGGTTCTACTTCTGCTGGTTCTACTTCTGCTGGTTCTACTTCTGCTGGTTCTACCTCTGCTGGTTCTACCTCTGCTGGTTCTACTTCTGCTGGTTCTACTTCTGCTGTTTCTACTTCTGCTGGTTCTACTTCTGCTGGTTCTACTTCTGCTGTTTCTACCTCTGCTGGTTCTACTTCTGCTGGTTCTACTTCTGCTGGTTCTACTTCTGCTGGTTCTACTTCTGCTGGTTCTACTTCTGCTGGTTCTACTACTGCTGGTTCTACTTCTGCTGGTTCTACCTCTGCTGTTTCTACCTCTGCTGATCTATCTCTGCTGTTTCTACTTCTGCTGGTTCTACTTCTGCTGGTTCTACTTCCGCTGGTTCTACTTCTGCTGGTTCTACCTCTGCTGGTTCTACCTCTGCTGGTTCTACCTGGGGTTCACATCTAGCGGTGAGTCCACTGTAGCACTGATCCTGGCCTCAATCTGAGAGACGAACTGTTCGCAGACACTGTCCAGGTACTGAGCATGCTCCTTCCGTGTGGGGTCAATGCCACCCTTGTGGAGCTCCACACAGTGCAGGTTGAGGATCTTCTGTAAGGTGGCGTAGAGACGGGCCTTCAGAGCAGTAAGGAGACCCTGGGCATCAGCGTCCAACAGGCCGTCCGCTGTCACGTCCATGAATTTGGCCAGACGTTTGGGACCGTCCCTCACCCGCTGTCGGGGAATCTCTCTGATGAAGAGCAAAGCTGATGCTTGTCCGTCGTCCTTCCACAAACCCTGCTCAAACTCTCGTTCTGTGACTGTGGACGAAGAGGAGGAAGATGAGGAAATGTCAGGAATACTTCCAAAACAAAGACGGACTGTTTGAGCATTTGCTTTCTGACCTGATGTGTAGTAGTTTTCTTTCTGCTGAGCTGTGATGTGTCCATCTGCCACTGCATCTGTGGCAGAACTGCGTAGGAACTGCAACAGTTGAGTCTCTGTGAGACGCCAGCGGGTCGTATCGCTGTCACGCTGCTGCTTGTTTTCAGGCCGGAGGTCACCGTAGTGGGCAAAGTGAGCTGTGATTGGCTGCAGGATGTAGGTGGGTGGGACTGCATTGTTGTCCTTGAGGTACCACTGACTCAGCAGCTTCACACCCTCATCATTTTTAGACAATTTGGACAAAAACACTTCAAAGGGTTTCTCTGGAATGACTCGAGGAAGAGCTCGGTGACCATACCGGTTTCCCAGCAGAGCCTTTGGAGCCAGAAAACAAAAATAAAGAGGAAACAGGAAGAGAAGACAAAGAAGAGTCTCCAGATACTCACAATGTGACATGATTGATGCTAGAATAAATCAGTTGTGCACAGGTTATTTGTTTTATTGCTACAGCTAATGCTAACAAAGCTCCTTAAAGACCCAAACATCAACTAAAACAATCTACTTGTAATCAGATATGGATTTGGAAAATGTTTACTACTGGGTCTCAGGGGAAAAAAATAAATTTCACCAAATTAATAGATTCAATGTGATCTGTAAGTTGTGTTAATGATAAGCTAAGATAAGACATAATATTCTTGAAAGTTTTTCTTAACAAATGTCAGGTTGCACATGATTGTTGAGGACCTTTTGAGGAATTTTGGATTGTTATGTATGTAAAAGTTATTATACCTATTGCACTGCTCTACTTTTAAACGTTTTTATGAAGTGTCTTCTTCAGACATTAAATGTGCTCAATCATACATACTTTAATAAGATGAATCAGAAAACAAATTACTTTAGTAATGGTTAGTTCATGTTTTTAATATATATGATGGTGTGTTATTCCACATATATGGTGGTTTATGTACATGTATACAATTGATTAGTAAATATTCCACTAGAAAGAACCAGTAAAGTGAATTGATCATAATGTGCAGACAGTGTTTGGAAGTAGATCTGAGACCAATATTCCTTTGGACTAAAACCTATTCTGTTGTTATTTCTAACAATTTCACATTTTGACCCCAGACTTTTCTTGGAAACTTGAGCCAAACAACATTTAAGTCTTGAGTTTTCTTTATTAGTAACATTGTGGTAACATTTCATTATTTTTATTTCAGAAACATTTTAATAGTAGACCATTAAAGGTTAATGTAGTCAGAGCTCTGTTATCATTACCTGTAGCAACTAAAAAAAACCCCACCCAGAACACAACTGAATCATTCTAATGTTAACTATGTCACATTGTCACATTCGCAGGTTGTTGTGTGTCTTCTGTTCTAGGTCTTCATGGGTTAAAATAACTCACGGTGAAAACTGGAGCTGCTGAAACCTTCTTACACCTCTCGATCTCCTGCATGAAGAGCTCACAGGCCTCATGGTCCCCATACGGGACATTCCGGATCCCCCAGCGCAGATCCACCACCTGAAAAACACGCAAACTTACAGATTATGAAGGCATCGTGGAGCTGCACCTTCAGCATCAACCGTGAAGGACTGACCTCAAACACCAGCCCCAGACCACGACAGAAGGCCAGGACCTCTGGGTAAGCCTTGTCCAGGAGGAGCCTCCTCTCACTGCTCATGTCTGCAGAGGACCAATACACAGAGGTGTGACTAAAAAGACAATTATATGGTCTGAGGTTGAACCGTCCTGATTGTCCCACACATACAAATGAGTCCAGGTTTGGACAAGAACCAAAAGCACAGAATCTGAGCAGGAACGTGATTCAGTTTTCCACCAAACCTCAAATTGTGCAAATATACACTAGATATATTAGCAAAAATATTCACTCACCTGCCTTGAAATATAGCCTTTCTATGATGTACAGGTCAAATGTGACCATTTTACAACTTAATAATGCAAAAAAAAATCTTCTGATTACTTCAAGGTTTCATAATATTCTCAAGATAAACATATACACACACACATTGATTTTATTATTGTTATTATTATTAGTAGTATTATTATACTACACATTATTATATTTCTTAATGTTAACTGCTTGCCTGTTCATAGCATTTATTCATTTTAAAATGAGTTGGCCATCTTTGTTTACAGCAGGGGTGCCCTGCATCCCTCTTCCAACAGACCTGATGGTCATTATCAGTCTTCTGCAGAGCTTGATGAAAGGTTTATTATTTGAACCAGGTGTGTTGGAAGGGGGCAACATCTAAAATATGCAGGATAGTAGCTCTGGAGGACCAGGATTGGACACCGCTGATTTAAAGCATTAAAATGTCATACATGAAATGTGATCATTATTATGTTTTTTTTCTTTTAAGGTAAGAACAGTGAACATAATAGGAAGGTTAAGTGACATCCCATTCTTAATCCTTAGAGTTTAACATGACATCGCAGTGTTCTGAAATAGTGTGTGTTTTGACAGCCCTAGTTCATTTATAAATGTATCTGCCATTCATTCCTTTTCCATAAAAGTGTTTCATTTTTCTTCTGCTCAAAATCAATAAATGAAAAATAAAAACCAAACCTGATTCAAAAGTGTATCTGACCTGTGAACGTGGAGCTGATGAACACTCGGATCATGTTGGATCTGACCTTTGACCTCTGACCTCCATCTGGCTTTCCTCTCAGGACGTCCTGCAGAGCCTGGTCTCCTTGTGCTGCAGCCTGGGTCATGGTGTCAGCCTGAATGCGAGCCGTCTGGCTCCTCTTCTTCTTCTACAGTTGCATGTGTTCTGCAGAAGCCTTCCTCCCTCGGCTGCTCAGCCTGTTTATTCCCCTCTGAGCTTTTATCCAAGACGACCACTCTTCCCTCCAGACCTGCTATTGCATATGCAGCTCTGCTCTGAGCTACTGTAACGCTGTAAAATTGATGTATGACTAGTTACTAATTATTACTAATAATTGCAGGAGACTGAAATTACATCGAACTCTGAGAATGAAGCCAGAACTGCAGAACGTTCAGAACATCAAACACCAAAAGAACAAGTATTTACATACTGCCTAATTTTGTCCCTGTTTTGTGCCGAACTCAAGTTTCTATGAAAACTTGAATTAGAGCAAATAATGTGATTTTGACCTTTACTCAAATGGATCATTGCATCTGATGCACATTAGTTATATGTATATGCCCATGTAATTCCATGGTGATATCTCAAGTATTAGTTGAGTTATAGAATATGTCTCTGCAGGCAGAAAGACAGACACACACACACTGTGTACAATAATCTCTCCAAACCAATGTTGGGTGAGATTTAAAAAAAACAACAAATCTTAAAAAAAAGTAGTCATGATGTCATGTTGTCATTTTGAAGCTCATGCCATGTTATCTATCTGTCAATAATGGTAACTAAGTCTCCACGTTTTTATTCTGTTATAGTCCATTCTGTTGTAGTCCATTTTGTGCTCATTGGAAGTCTGTAAGATGAACAGTTCAAAAGTTATATCCAAAATTAGATTTTGACCTTTATTGTGACCTTTGAACTAGAATCTTCAAATGTGTCCTTCAATGTTCTGATGTCAATACACATCAACAGTAAGAGCAAAAAGAAGCTATATGTAAAAGCGAATATATAGGAATGAAAAGGAAATCCCTTATTTGCACCTTTGTTTGTGAAAACACATTTTTGGTTTGACCTACATTCACCAAAATTTCATGGGATCTATTCTAGACCACCTCACACCTTTCCTGAAAATTTCATGGAAATTGGTCCTGGAGTTTTTGAGTTTTGAGTTGAGATTTCTGTCTGTTTGCTGACAAACAGACAGACAAATAAACTGAACTAAAACCAATTCCCTTGCCTTGTTTGTGTGTGTGTGTGTGTGTGTGTGTGTGTGTGTGTGTGGTGAGGGGGGATTGACCTTTAGTAACCTGAAGTGTAAAGTGTGCACAATATGCTCACCCAGGTAGAGTAGGTTTCATTTGACTCTTTTCTCATTACAGTGTCTTATTATCTTCATATTTATTTTGTCAGGTCGTAACACACTTGTCACCTGTCGGGTAAAGGGCTCAGCTGGGGACCGGTAGACTGGTAGGGGGAGGGGCCTCGGTGGGGGAGGGGCCTCTGGGGACTGGGACACTGCTGCTGCTCAGTAATTAGACCAGAGATGATGAAGATCATGTTGAGCTGAAGAGACTTTGTAAAAGCTGGAGGGCATCACCTGCACAAGGAGACGCAGACGCCGTTCACACCATGATAGAAAAAAACAACCCCCCCCCCCCCCCCCAAAAAAAAAACCTGACACATGAGTCAGACAGTTGTCTTTAACCCATAAAGACCCAGTGATATTTTGTGCCTAATTATTCATTTATTTATTAATTTATGCATTTTGCAGATACTTACAGGGGAAGTCAACAATCAGACTCTAACAAAGTTGGTTTGAAAAACATAGTGTTAATGTCCCTGTGCTCATCCACACCTCACAGCTGTGATGTCTTGCTATCAACAAAAGGGAGTCATTCAATAGATCATAAAATCAATATCACTGTGTGTCTGTGTGTTTTTATCAACAAATTCTAAAAACAGTGTTAATGGTATAGGGAGCCCCCAAAGCTCTTAACAACATCTGACTTAACAAAAGTCGGTAACTGGGTAATGACATATTACTGTGGTTAAAGCTGCTACATGCTACACAGGAGGTTGTTGGTGGAAACTAATATTAGGGCAATTACTTTCTTTGATCTGGATTGAAACTAACCTTAGTGAATCAATCAGAAATTGAATCTGTTGAGAACTGAGGGAAGAGTAGTGACTTTAGTGACAGACTGGAAAATAAACAAAATTTGAAACTAATTGTTTACAAAGGCAAATGTTTACAAAAAGTGATACGTTTTGTGCCCAGTGGTTAGACGTATTTAATGAATCAATTGTATCTAAAATCCATTAAGAAATGAGGGAAAATAAATTTTAGTGAATTGTGGACAACGGACGAAGCACAATGACAATAGTTCATCCCTAGATGAGCTAATAATGATAATAATAATAATAATAATAATAATAAAAACAATCACAGAAATAGATACCCCTCTCCGTAAACCCTCCTCAGCAGGAAACTCTCCAAAACCCAGTGAGAAAGGAGAGAACCACAGTGAAGAACAGATCCAGTCCCATGGATGAACAGACTATAGAAGAACGTCCATTTGTAGATGAAAGGGAGGGGGAGGTGGTCCATCCATCAGACGGCTGAGGGTGGAGGAAGAAGTCTGGGGTCACAGGGTAGGACAGTATATTTAACCTTTATTAAGCAATTTATTACCATATATTCTAATATTAATGCCTCCCCATTACAGAAAAACCAGTGCAGATCAAGACTAGATCAGAAATCTGGCATGGGTTTCAAAGTGGCATGATGACCTTTGACCTTGAGTGACTTTGAAAGGTTAAACCCATTGTCTCATGTTTTGAGATAGAGATGTAGAGGAGGGTTTGTTGTCCCTGGCACCACTTGTTCTCTATATTTTGTATTTTACAGTGAAAAATCAGGTATTTTCTACGTTCAATTCACTGACCATGTAGATGTTGATAAAGCTGAGATTATATAATCACAAACAGAAAAAAACTGAAGAAAAGGTGAATCTGTCAAAAACTGAACATAACAGGCATTTCCATCCACTGTCATTGATTCAACTCCATGGATTTTTACTGGTGAATCAATGTTGTATAAGATGACTGATGTATTTTTTTTAATTTTTGTTGAAGACTTTATCATTTATTCTTCAATTTTGCAGTTTGCTGATTATATTGCTCGTTATTTTACCTATTTACTTACTGCAAAACTATTTAAAAATATATATTTTTGCTTATTTTTTAACAGTATTTCCTTCACCCTTTTAATTTTTTTTCTTCAAATGACTTCAGTTTATGGCTTAATGTTCATGTTACTTTCTTTTGTTAATTTTCTGGTCAGTTTAACAATTAATTTGTCGGTTTTTGTTCATATTCATGCTTATTTTCGTGCTCTTTTTACTTTATTTTAGTATTTTTTCCCATATTATTTGTTATTATGCAGGTTTTCATTCATTTTATCTAGTCATTGATCCAACTCCACAGGTTTTACTGGTGAATCAATTTTGTAGATGTTGGTGTTTCCATGGTAACTGTGGAAGTCAGTGAATATCCAAATGGGTCATATCTGATGACCAATGAAAAATGAAGAAGTATATTTTACACTAAGTATTTCCATGTATTGATAGGATTAGTGGATCAACAAGTATTAAACAGTTTCGATCAGTAGATGGTTTTAGTTAAGGGTGGATATTTGTGTCTTTAAGGGTTAATAGAAAACAATATTAAATTGACATCATCACAGTGCAGTGAAAATGTATTCTCATACATGGAGGTGAAAGTATCTGAACATTTATTTGAGGTTCAGGAACATGATGTTCTTCTGATCTTCTCTTTCGTCTTCAGTCGCAGCTTCATCACCTGCAGGAAATGAAAGTGTGATGATGATAACATGGATTTCCTGGAGTTCACTGGGTTCCAGATCAACAGATTAGACACTAATAAAGTACAAAATCATCCCAAGGTCAGAATTGCACACAAGCTTCATCCCCACTTGATACCAAAGATAAATGTTAATACAGCCCAGAATATTGTCTCGCAGGATACATTTTTCTACTTTGTTGTTACGTTCCCTCCCATTAATGTTGATAGACAGAATTCCGATGTCCCTGAACGCACCTTGTGTAAACACAATTAATGGTAGGGACATGATAAGCAAGAGAACACCTACGTCATATAGTTCCTGGAGAACTAAAAAAGACCCAGCCTGCCAGGAGGAACTAAAATATTTCTGGGATCTATGTAGTTCTTATGCTGTGGGAAAGGGTAAAAAAAAGGTTCCAGGAACTATAAATCGTTCCTACAGTGGGAAAGCGCATATAATCACTAAAATTCTAAGAACAATTATTTCTGGAAAATGTTGTTCTTCTGCGTTTTTTTTCCTCACAAACAGAATCAGGAAAAAAACAAAAAACAAACCAATGTTTGCAGAAGAGAAGAATGTTTCATCAAATGTTCAACTGCTTTTTTTTTTTATTATTACAAATCTACATGAAGACAGATTTTCTCTCCATGGTGACGATCATGTGGAAGACACTGTATCTGTTGCCGGGGGCGACAGGGGGTCTCCCAGCCCACCAAGTCCTGAGTCATCTCCATGGAGACACACGGGTTCCAAACCTCAGTATCATGTGTCCTATGGATTCATTACATGGAAGGAAATTAAATGTTTTATTCACCCTTTGTTTTGTTTTTTTGTTTGTTTTTTAAAGGTGTTGGACGTGCAGCGAAAACAAACAGGATCCATTTCCCTAAAACAGACGATGGATGGACTGAATAAAGTGTCGATAAACAGCATTAGTGTTAGTGAATCACAGCTAACTGTTTTCAGTTTGCTGAAAAAAATCCATCTGATGCACAGAGTGTTCCAAAAAAATCAAACATTATTTCACCCCCTAATAATATGTTTAGATGTGTTTGCTCTTGTGCTTTTAGGAACCGATCATTTACTGTGACAGAAAAGCTGTTCTGTGAATTAAAGTATGAACGAACTCAGTCAAATCTGAATGTACAATGTGAATTTGGACAAACATTTTATAAATTAAATAATACATCCATAAACATCTTGTTTAAAATTTGTAGAATACAACTAAATAAATCCTGTTCAGTATCATTTCTCTGACGTGAACTTCTCAAATGATATCCATTTTTTGGAGATACCCAGTATTTAACCCTCTGGTTTCCTGCTCACAGAACTCCTTCTATATCATCTAATGATGCTAAATATTTTTGAATGTTTTTTGTGTTTTTAATGTTTTTCGACGACACCCCAGAAGTTTGATCGATTTCTCGTTTGTTTGTTCATTAGCAATTTTACGCAAAAACTACTCGACCAAGTTCCATGAAATTTTCAGAAAAAGTGCAAGGTGGTCTAGAATAGTTCCCATTACATTTTGGTGAATGTAGGTCAAAGGTCAAGGTCACCAAAATGTGTTTTGTCAATGATCAGCGATAGGGCAAGTCAGTAATCCCCTTTTCATTCCTGTATACTCAGTTTCTCATGTTTGCTCTCACTGTTGCTGTGCATTGACATCAGAATCTTGAAGGACAGATTTGAAGAGATCAAGGTCACAATACATGTCAAAATTCAATTTTGGATATAACCTTTGAAACATGAATCTTACAGACTTCAAATGAACATCAAAATGCTGGTCTGTCTATTCTGCATTTTGTGTGTAGAGATTTGACCTGATGTTGATCCAAGAGGTCAGAGGTCACTGGGTCAATACCTACAAAACTAAAATGGACTATAATGGAAAAACCAGTGGCGATAAAAACTTAGTTACTATTATTGACAGATAGGAAACCTGGCATGGACTTCAAACCTGTGTCATGACCTTTGACCTTGAAAGATCAAAATCAAGGTTACATGATTTTAAATGGCTGTATCTCCAAATAGAGAGGTGATACGTACTGAGCTACTATTGCTGACAGATAGGAAACTACATGTCGGCATGTTAGTGAAGGAATTTAAAATAATGTCTAATCTTCTTATTTTAGTGGATGGATTAGAATTGTAAAAAATCCCACAAAAATGATCAATGTTTAAATTCAGACGTAAAACAAACTGATAAAAATAATCTGACCTTTAATAATATAAGTCTAAAGTGTGGAAAATATGCTAACCCAGACACCAGAGGGTTAATTATGGATTTTTTTTAACAAACTGAAATCAGTGCTTTTCATACATGTTATATATTACACTGTGTGGACAAAAGTATGTGGATAGCATATGTTAACGCATACACTTAAAATCACACTGGATGAAACCATATGGGCTTAAATGGACGTAGTTTGGGAAACGCTTAAAGGTTTTACAAAGCTCCGCCCTCCACTGAGTTGCTCAATCTGAATGGGACTACATCTGCCTGTGTGGGTAGAGGTCTGTCCACAAACCTTTAACTGTACGGTCAGGCCTAAGTCCTGCTACAAACTGGACATCGAAGCGTGTTAGTGTTTTGTGTTTCTCCTCCACAGTCTTTTCCAACAGAGTCTTTCCTCTTTCGTCCCTTTTGTTCCTTTGGAGTTGACTGTCCTCTTCCTCCTCGGTGTCCGTCTACCCGACTGATCGTCCGTCATTTTCTGGATTCTGAACTAGAGCTCATCTGTTTTAACGATGAGTTTCTCAGCCTTTTCAGTCCGACTGCTGTAATCAGACGCTTCTTTTCTCATCAAACCCATTCACTCTGTCAGAAAATAGTAAATTCTGTCTAAATATGGACATAAAGTACAACTCTAGCGCTCACATTAAACTTAGATTCAGTTTAACTCTTGAAGCAAAGGCTGAGAAACTGGGGTGCAGGTCGATTTACTGCAGTTCAGGATGATTTACAGCAGTTCAGAAAAATTTTGTGCAGTTCAGGTCAATTTACTGCAGTTCAATGTGTTTGTGTGTTATTGTTATTTTTTTGCTTGTTGGTTTGATCAAAGTTCATGTCGCCTTAGAATCTGTGTGGACCAGTGTATGTGTGTGTGTGTGTGTGTGTGTGTGTATGTGTGTATGTTAGGACAGGATGTCCAGTGTGACGGTGCCTCTCTGTTTCTTCAAAATGGCCACAGCCTGTTCATGCGTCGCTCCCTGAAGACTCTCTCCGTTCACCGTCAGGATCTGATCACCTCGTTTCAGACGCCCGTCCACCGCTGCCGCACCCTGAAGCACGCACACACACACACACACACACACACACACAAAAGGGGTTTTAGGGTGAATAAGAATGAGGGAGAGGAGGAAGAAGAATGACGATGAAAATGAGGATGACAATACGGAAGGGAATGAGGAAGATAGATGATGAAGAAGATGAAAATGAGGATGAGGATAATGAAGGGAATGAGGATAAAAATAAGGATGAAGAGGATGAGAAAGAAGAGAATGACAATAAGAAAGGGAATGAGGATGAAGATGAGGAGGAGGATAAGCAAAGGAATAAGGATGAAGAGGAAGAAGATGACAATGAGGAAGAGGATGTTCAAATGTCATGTGGTTCTTTTCAGACGTTCCT
Source organism: Siphamia tubifer (assembly GCA_020466265.1). Taxonomy (NCBI): domain Eukaryota; kingdom Metazoa; phylum Chordata; class Actinopteri; order Kurtiformes; family Apogonidae; genus Siphamia; species Siphamia tubifer. The sequence goes on from CM035786.1 coordinate 15,301,622, forward strand.
GGTTGTTCATATTTCTTTAGTTTCCAAATTTTTTTATTGTTAAAGTATAATTTGTAAAACTGAACATGCTCATTCAACCTTCTTTTAATACTTTCAAACAAATATTTGCCATTCTGACAGTGTTGTCCTGCTCCAACCCACTTCACACCCACTTTACACCCACTTCAGATCAGATGGGTCTGTGTCCTGAACTGAACATCCTCCATTTTTCAGACCTTCAGTGTAAATGTTTCATAAGTTCATCCAACCGATCAGACCAGATGGACCGTATATGTGACGGTTCTGGTCTAGAAGCTGGACATGGTTTAATGGGTGGACTGGGTCTATGTTCCTGCTCATGATTATATTGGTCAGACCTTGCTGAAGACGGTCTTGACGTAGATGGGCAGGTCTCCATGTGGACTTCCAAAACCGCCGACGATGCTGAAGCCCAGTCCTTCAGAACCTTTTTCCAGACTGATGCTGTGAGGCCGTGGACCCCTGGAGGAGGAGGAAGAGGAGGAGAAGGAGGAAGAAGAAGATGAAGAGGAAGAGGAGGAAGAGGAAGATGATGAAGAAGAGGAGGTGTCAGTCAAATTAGAAGGTCCTCAGGTGGTTTTGCTTCATTTTCCATGTGGGTTCTGGACTCACTCAGGTTCTGGGTTGGTGTCAGTGTTTGCAGAAACATTGGAGCTACTGGACAGACTTTCCACCTGAGTGGTGATGGCGCTGATGTTGGTGTCGGCTACAACCTGAAACAGACCACAGTAGACTGATCCACCTGAAACAGACCACAGTAGACTGATCCACCTAAAACAGACCACAGTAGACTGATCCACCTGAAACAGACCACAGTAGACTGATCCACCTGAAACAGACCACAGAAGACTGATCCACCTAAAACAGACCACAGTAGACTGATCCACCTGAAACAGACCACAGAAGACTGATCCACCTAAAACAGACCACAGTAGATTGATCCACCTAAAACAGACCACAGTAGACTGATCCACCTGAAACAGACCACAGTAGACTGATCCACCTAAAACAGACCACAGTAGACTGATCCACCTAAAACAGACCACGGTAGACTGATCCACCTAAAACAGACCACAGTAGACTGATCCACCTAAAACAGACCACGGTAGACTGATCCACCTAAAACAGACCACGGTAGACTGATCCACCTGAAACAGACCACGGTAGACTGATCCACCTAAAACAGACCACGGTAGACTGATCCACCTGAAACAGACCACGTAGACTGATCCACCTGAAACAGACCACTGATAAACTGAACTCTTCAAAGACCAGGGGTGAGGACACATTTACAGTATTTAAATGAGCCTAACTCCTGACCCCTTGTTGCTATTGGCAACACAGAGTTTTTTTTGGCTCTGTTCAGACTTCAGGTAAACGTCGCCCAAATCTATTTTTTGTTCATATGTGACCTGTATCTGATCTGTTAAAGACATATCTGATATTTCACAACTCCCAGGTCACATTTATCCAACCATTACATGATTGAAGTGTGATAAAGGTCACAGTTCTGCGTCCTAGAAGGAGGAGGGGTGAGAGGAACATATTTCTTTGTGTAAACACAGTGTGTATCAGCGTAGTCACATGTTCTATCAAGACGTCTTCATCCATGTTGGTCACAAACTCAAAACTGATACAAGTTGAAATGAAGAAGTGAAGTGATTTAAAAAATTCATATTGCACATTCCGACGGGCTATCTGAATGTAGCCTTAGCTGAGATCATGTTCTCTGTGCAGCTGTGGAACCCACTGAGTAGAACCATGAGAACCTGCTTCTACCTGAAGGCTGATGCTCCCAAAGCTGTTCTTCAAAATGTTGACCACTTCACTGTGAGTGTGACCGTCCACAGACTGACCATTGATACTGACGATCCTGTCCCCGACCTGGACACACACAAATACACAAGTAAACAACAAACACACACACATCAACAATAAACACAAACACAGAAACAACAAGTGATTCCACATACAACAAACCCCGCCCCCTTGCAAACGTTTTTCCTATTTCACCTATCTCTGATCATTGTGACTGACATTTGACCTTTGACCTACATTCACCAAACATTAATGGGATCTATTCTGGACCACCTCACACCTTTACTGGTAATTGGTCCAGTAGTTTTTGTGTAAAGTTGTTGATAAACAAACAAACAAACAGATGACAAAGAAACAAACCAACTCAAACACAATACTTCTCTCCCCTTCAGGGGGCGGGGTAACAACACCCCCTTCCCCTTTCAGGGAGACAAACAATAAACACAAACGAGTAAACAACAGACACAAACACACAAGTAAACAATAAAAACACACACAAAGGCATAAACAACAAACACACAGGTAAACAAGGCAGTCAGAGACAGCAGACCTCCACCAAGGCTTGATATGGCGTCATATGACGTCAAAATGTGACATGATGGAGCCATAGGTGTTGACCCATCTGATGTCTGAAGGGGAGATGATGTGAATGAAAAAAAAACCCAGAATCTATCTTGTGTAAATCCTGAGATATTATCACTTATGTGTTTTAGCTCTTTACCAACAGTGTGACATTGACCTTTGGCCTTCATTGCTCAAAATTCCTCGACCCATTATCTATCAGTCCTGAAAGTTTAACCAAAATCTGTTCAAAACGTTTTGCGTCCTCCAGCTGACAGACAAACAGACAGACAGACAGACAGACAAACAGACAGGTAACAATAACACACAGGTAAATAGTGACACACACACACACACAGACACCACCCACAGATACATTTGAATGATGCCTTCAGGTGCCGTCGGGTAGATGATCTCTTCCTTTTGTGAATGTGAAATGACCAGTGTGTTGTGTTCAAGTGCTTTTGTTGTTGTACGTAAATGAAAAATGTTAGACACAGTTGAACGTGACCTGTTACTTGACTGACAGTATTTTGTATGTGTTAGTTCATCTGACGCAGCCTTTTAATCTAAACGTGTAAAATCATCCTCTAACAGCAGTAGAACATTCAGAAAAACAGTCTTTATTATGGTCCTTGAACCTTTCGTTGCTTTCCTCCATATTGAAAAGGTCAAAGGTTAACTTAATCTCTGCAGTTTGTGGAAAATACAAGATGAGGGGGCGTTCATGTGTACTTTAGGAGTTTGTAACTACAGTACTTTGTGCCTTAATTTCTTGCGCACTTAAAGGCACCATAACACACACTTTTTATTTTTCTACCTTGAGTCGGTGTGTTTTAGCAGCGACACCGTTGGCCTGGATCATGGCGATGAAGATGGGGATGTCACCCAGGGGACTACCACGCCCCCCGGCTATGCTCACCCCGAGGGAGTCAGTGGCACCCTGAAGAGGGAGGGGTTAATGACACGTAAACATACAGAGCACTGTTTTCATGACTGGCTTCAGTGTGTGTGTTTTTTTTACTCCAGCAAGTGTTTGTCTGAACGATAGATTGACCGATATGGATGTTTTTGGGCTGATGACTGATACAGGCCGAAGCTGATACTGATTTATTTTTTCTCTGTCAAATGAAAACAAATATCAGAAAATCATCTTTAATTGTAATCATAAAATATAAATAGTGACATTGCCCATTTCTTCTTATTTTTTCTGATCTTTTGTTTTCTTTCCCCCTTTTTTCCTTTCTCTTTATCCTTATTTTTTCATTTTGACCTTTTTTCCCTAATTTTTTATTTTCTCCCCCTCCTTAAGCTCTTCCTTCTTCATGTTCTTTTCCCCTGTTTTTTCTCTTTTTTTAAACTTGTTTCTCTCCTTTTTTCTTTTCTCTCCACCCCTTTTTCTCTTCTTTTTTGTAGTTTCCCCCCCTTTTTCTTATTTCATTATTTTTTCTCTCTCTTTTTGTCTTTCCCATTTTTTGTTTTTCTTTTTTTCATTTTGTCATATTTCAAGGTCTACCTCAAGTGACTTTATTAGTCTCTCTAGGCAGAAATGTGGTTTAGAGTACAGAGTGTAACACATAACATAAAAACATCAAAGACATAAAAGGACTCCTGTGCAAACATTTGATCCAAACAGCTGCGGAAATCAGTAACATACAACCACCCATAAATACAACACACCTACACACACACATATCCTTACATATGCCTGTCTTCTATGATTTATACATATATATCTAAAAACTATAAAAACTAAAAAACTAAAAACGTTTTTAAAATAATTAATAAAAACTATAAAAAATGTTATTATATTAGAAGATTTCTTTCTCTCCTTTTTTTTGCTCCACCTCTTTTTCCTCTTCTTTTTTGTTTTGTTTTCACCCTTTTTCCTTATTTTTCTCTCCTTTTTTTGTTTTCCCCTCTTTTTTCCTTTATTTTTTTCATTTTGTCCTTTATTCTCTTTTTCCTTCCTCTTTCTCTCCTTTTTTTCTCCCTCTTTTCTCCTCTTTTTCCTTCACCTGTCAGTAAATCATGGCAAAGAAAAAAAAGAGCATATTGACCAACGCAACTGATACAAGAAAACAAAAGAGGGAATATCGGCCTGATATATCAGCGGCCAATACATTGGTCTATCATTAGTGTGAATTTTACCCGTGTGATCTCCACGGCGCGCATCCCACCCTCTGCTGGGGCCGCTGCTGCACACAACAAAAACATCAGTTATCAAAACACCACCATCGCTGTGAAAAACAAACCCAATGTCACTGGAAGCTGCGTGTTTACCTGTGTTGTTGCTGTTGCTGTTGGAGGAAGTGATGTCAGTGGCGGTCTTGGCGTTGTTGTTGTTTAGGGACAGAGAACCAGACGAAGTGGAGGTTGGGAGGTCAGGGGTAATGGGGTCAGATGGGGTGGCTGTCTGTGTGGGGGGTGGAGCCAAACCACTGGAGTTGTTCTCAATGATATGACTCATCTAGAAAACACAGGAAGGACGTCAGTTCGCACAGGAAGTGGAACCACTCAGGTGCTCGTGAGAAAAAAAACCTGTTCAGTTTCAAACACAGTTTGTATGTAAGCACACATATTACACTGGTTTACATGTAAAAAGATTCTGGAATCAAATGAAATGTTACCACATGTGTGTTACTGATAAAGAAAACTCAAGTCTTAAATGCTGGTTGGGTCAAATTTCCAACATAAGTCTTTGGTCAAAATGTGAAATTCTTTGAATGAACAAGAGAATAGGTTTTAGTCCAAAGATCAACCAGATCTACTTCAGAACACTGTCTACACATTATGATCCATTCACTTTACAGGTTCTTTCTAGTGGAATATTTACAAATCCATTGTATCCATGTACATAAACCAACATATATGTGGAATAACACACCATCATATATATTAAAAACATAACCAGCAGTAAAGTAATTTGTTTTCTGATTTGTCTTATTATTGTACAATTTCGCAGATTCAACATCTGAAGCAGATATTTTCTAAAAAAAATTGTAGAACAGTGTTATGAAATGCATATTATAAATATAAAACTGGCCAGTGCTGCAGCATAAACATCCCACTACACTGGGGAACAATTTGAAAAAAAAACATTTCTGTCAAGTTACATTTTTATGTGGATTAAAACTATAATTTGGCTTGACCAGCCAGACTATGACATGAAATACATCGTCTGGAAATAATCCATAGGCAGAGCTCAAGCCTAGGGGTGGGATCAATGCTTGTCTTTCAAACTGCTCTGCACGTAATAGGCCAGCACTCTGACCAATCAGAGCAATGTAAGCCCCATCTTTTTAGCCACCAGCGGAGCCAACTGACATGGAAGACTTTTTCTGTAGCCAGTCGGGAAAACGGCAAATGCATATTTCTTTAAAAGAAAAAAAATCAGTGTTTCTTCCTGCTCATCTTTCATAGAGAAGCCCAAGTGTAACTCTTTCAAAATCCATGTTAAAGCTAAATTAAATGACCACTGTCCCTTATCCATCGCCATCGTACTTCTTCTTCTACACCATCACACAGTCCTGTCGTCATTGTACTAAACCTGTCCAACAAACTCTACACAGACAGAGAGTTGTGATTGGCCCATGTCGATCTCTAACTGGAGCTTGCAGAGGCTCTATGGAACATTGCTGTACAAACTCATCAGGCAAAAATATTTTGTTGCCACAAGAGGTGGGCCAGATTTTTAGGCTAACAAAAATTGCCATGTCAGTTTTTTCTCAACAGTCGACCCTCCAGATAAACCAAATTCCACTGATGAGTTGCAGTCACACTTTCCACCTGAGTATGATTGGACTCATCTACAGCCATGTGGAAATTTGTTTGTGCAGTTACCATGGAGACAGTGTGGTGAGAGATGTGCGCAGTTTCCAAAAGGTCAGTAGAATAACAGTAGACATAACTTTTGTAAAAATAGAATAGTGTTAAATAAACATGTCAGTTTCTTTCATATTTCATTTTATGCTAATGTTTGAAAATTCTTATAAAACAAACACATACATGTTAAAGACAGAATTGTTCATTTGTTTTATGAAAACAAGGATCCTAGAGTTCAAAAACTGGTTGTGATCGAGAAAAACTGAGGTCAAACATGAATTAAAAACAGCTGTCAGACTAAACTGTTTGGTAGTGTTATCAGACAAACATAGATGTTGAACTCAAAAAATAAAAATAACCCAAAACTAAAATGGGAAAGACCAGACGGTTGTCGCCACTGGGTCTTAAACTAAACATACTTGACTTCCCTGTGAGTTCCTTCTGGGTGAAATCCACGAAGCAGCTTTGAGTCGACCCAGTTCCAACAGGACCGGACCCCGAGTGCACTGCAGGACAGATGGACACGTTTACTGAGGACACACTAGAAAACACACTGAGCTTCAGGCCTTTTCTACTCAAAATTATTATACTTTTATTTTGCTCAGATGTGAACGTGGAACCAAAACTAAAATGAGTTTGACACCCCACCTGGAAAATATCCACTTGTGTATTTAGTTGTTGTGTCGTGGTTTAGTTGTGTAGTTGTGTCGTGGTTTAGTTGTGTAGTGGTTTAGTTGTGAGCGTGTGTCAGACCTTCAGGACGGCGGCCACTGTCTCCTGAGAGGCGTGTCTGGTATCGTCCCCGTTCACCGACAGAATCTGGTCTCCCTGCATCAGACGACCATCCAGCTCAGCAGCGCCCCCTCTGACCACCTCTGAGATGAACACACCACTGCCACTCCTGACACACACACACACACACACACACACACACACACACACACACATACACACACAGGTCACACGGTGACCGAATGTTGGCATATGGTGTTGTTTTATTTATTTATGCATGGGGTGTTTTTATTTATTTATGTCCTCCATTCTTATTTTATTTATTTATATTATAATATTTTATAATATTTATTTATTTATGCATGGGGTGTTTCTATTTATTTGTTTATTTATGTCCTATATTCTTATTTTATTTATTCATTTTATAATATTTATTTATGTATTTATGTATGTATGGATTTATTTGTGTGTGTGTGTGTGTGTGTGTGTGTGTGTGTGTGTGTGTGTGTGTGTGTGTGTGTGTGTGTGTGTTTTAAGGCGGACCTCTTCCCTACAATACTGAGGCCCAGCCCTCTGCCACTCTTCTTCTGCAGTTCCACCTTAAACAGGTCCAGGTTCTCCTCATCTCTGTACTGGGCCTCGTCTCTCAGAACGGTCAGACGGACTCTGGATGGCGTCTGGCGCAGCATGGCGATGGCCTCCTCATGGGACGCTCCACGAAGGTCCACGCCATTCACCTGCAGCCCATCAGCCAATCAGCATTCAGCATTTATAGATTCAATAAACATTAGCATTTATGTATCCAACAGATGTCTGTATTCAGGATTATTTATCAAATGCTGGTATTTGTCATAACTTATCAAATGAATGTCACAGCAAAACACAACAGATATTTGACCGAATTTAATGATTTAATGTGTTGTTTCTGTTGTGTTCTTTAATGCATTTTAGTGTATTTAGCCATAGGTTTTGTATATTTTAGTGTTTTGTATAGATTGCATTTTATATGATAAAATATTTACCATTTAGAAAAACATATTTTGTGACAGAAGAGACAGTGCTTGTAAGACCACTACTTGTCCAGCAGGAGGAGACAGTGTCTACATAAATCACGACTTCTGCAATTACAGTGTAAATTATGGTATTATTGCATTATTTATTAAAATTTGATGAATTTTGTGTGACTTCAAGTTTCAGTATTAAGATTTAGAGTAATTTAGGAGGCTATATAACAGCAGGTACTTAATATTTCAAGCATAATTACGTTTTTATTAATCACCTGAAAATGTGAATTCATCTGTTTTTGTGATGTTAGAATGAGTTTTTAGTCATTCTAAGGTGTTTTACAAACAAACAGAAAAAGAAAAATGCATTAGTTTAAGGTCTGTTTGATTTTACTTACACTGTGGATAAAGTTTCTGTTGTGGCATTTTATGTATATTCCTCTTCCTGTTTTTAAATTTGTACCTATTTATATTTTTATTCAGTGTCTGTTTCTTTTCATTCTCCTATTTTTTGAATGTGTTTATTGTTGTTGTCTTTAATGTATCGAGACAAACATCCTGTATCTGATTGGACAAATGTTTTTATGACATTAATGGGATATTGAGCATTGGAATATTGAAGAACAACACAAACAAATTATAGCTTAAAAGGTTTTTTTAATAAGAGATTTTTAAAAGTTGTTTTGGAACCAGAGAATCTGCATGAATCTATATTAATCTTCTGAAGCATGTTATTTATTTATTTATTACCATGACAACAAAAGGGAAGAGGGGTATATGTTTTTGGTTCTGTACTTTTGTCTGTTTATTAGCAAATTTACGCAAAAAATACTATACATTTATACAATACATTTTCCATAAAATTATCAGGAAAGGTGTGAGGTGGTCCAGCATAGATCCCATAAAAATTCGGTAACATAAGTCAAATGTCAAGGGCACCAAAAATATGTTTTCATAATGATCAGATAGAGAAAATCCGGAATTTCCTCTTCATTCCTGTATACTGTTTTAGATATAGATTTCTTTTGTTCTCATTGTTGATGTGCATTGACATCAAAACTTCGACACAAGGAAGGACACATTTGCAGACTTTAGGTCACAATAAAGATCCAAGTTGAATTTTGGATATAACCTTCAAACTATTCATCTTACAGACTTCTAAAGAGCACCAAAATGCTGATATTTCAATTCTGCATCTTGTGTGAATAGATTTTGAACTATTGTTGACCCAAGAGGTCAGAGGTCAATACCTAAAAAACTAAAATTGACTATAACCCCTGACAGCTGTCTAATGGGTGAGGCATGGGGAGGGATTGTTTACTATTTTGTGACAAAAAAAAAGACTATAATGGAAAAACAAGTGGAGATAGGGACTTCGTTACAAGTATTGACAGATAGGAAATCTGGCATGTGCTTCAAAATCACATCATGACCTTTGACTCCGAGTGACCTTGAATGGTCAAAAGCAAGGTCACATGATTTTAAATGGTCGTAACTCCAAAAAGAATGGTAATAAGTTACTATTATTGACAGATAGGAAACTACAACTACATGTAGGCTCCAAAATGGCATCATGACCTTTGACTATGAGTGACCTTGAAAGGTCAAACCCACAGTCTCACCTTTTGAGTGGGAGGTGTCCATTAAAACCTAAAACATTTGCATGGGATGGAGTTTGTTGTGCCTGGCACCACTTGTTTTATTTGTGTTTTATTGTGGTTGTGCATCATCATCATCATCATCATCATCATCAGCAGTATCTGTGACAAAATGGTGATGATGATGATGATTATGACGATGGCCCACTCAACTACTCTGAGGTTCCATTACCTCCAGGATCTGGTCCCCAGCCCATAGTCGACCATCTCGGGCTGCAGCTCCTTCCTCATAAACCTCATGGATCACGATGGCGTTCTGGTCGAAATACACAGAAACACAATGAGAGAGAGAGAGAGACAGTGAGAGAGAGAGAGAGAGAGAGAGAGAGAGAGAGAGAGAGAGAGGGGGGGGGGGGGGGGGGAGACAGTGTGAGAGAGAGAGAGAGAGAGGGAGAGAGAGAAAATAGAGCGGGAGAGATAAAAAGAAAGCGAGAGAGAGAGAGGAAATAGAGCGAGAGAGAGAAAATAGTGGGAGAGAGAACGAAAGAGAGAAAGATAAGAGAGAGAAAAAGAGAATGAGAGAGATAAAGAGGGAGACTGTGTGGGGGGGGGGGTGATCGTGTCAGCCTTCCTTCTCTGTCTCAGTTTGTGCTGATGAATTGTCCCTGAGCTGCTATTTTATGAAGCATTAATCAGCAGAATCTGTGACACGAAAGCGAAATGCTGCCGATGAAGCTCATTGGCTCGCTTGCCCTCTTCCCCCCTCTCTCTCCCTAGCTCTGATGTTACAGGACTTTGCTGCATTGAAGGATTTTTAACATCCATTGCCTCTTCTCCAAACAGAAACTGCACGATATTGGGGAAGAAAGGTACAGTGATTTTTTTTTCTGCAAGGTGAAAATCTGTGTTTACTTTAACCAAAGCGGTTAAATACCCCCAAAACAACAGAGTGAATAAAAAAATTGAAAATAAAAACACTAAGAACAGAAAAATTTGCAATTTTGTTGTTGTTTTTAATGTAGTTTTCTAATGTCCTCTTCTTATCATTGTTATTATTACTCTTATGATGATGATAATAATTATTATTACCACTGTTAGTTACATCCTTAAATGACTTATTACACACTTATACATCACTGAGAGCGTTAGACTGTGTAAGTATCAACATCAAGCGGGACGTTATGTCCAAGCTGAAAGGATTTATTTAAGTTCAGACCATAAAGGTTCAGACAAACGTTGGTCTTGACAGTGGTGTAGATCTAGAAACTTTTAACAGAAACTCAAACCGAAGTTTAAAGAAAAACTCTGATACCAGTTGTGTGTCTCGTCCTCCAACAATACTGAGTCCAAGTCCAGATCGACCTTTACAGATCTCCAGCACCGTTTCCTGACCTGGAACCACCGCACAGGATGATGGGTCTGAGGAGGAGGGAGAACAAAAGGAGGGGGAGGAAGAGGAGGAGGAAGAGGAGGAGGAAGAGGAGTACGTTCAGTCTCTGTTTAAAATGCAGAATGAATGCAAAGTACTCTGTTTAAAATGCAAAATACTATCAAGTGTAGTTGAACATATAATTTGTGTGTGTGTGTGTGTGTGTGTAGGTGGTTGCACCTCCTTTAGCCGAGGGCAGGTCAGGGCTGATCAGAGGAGGAGACGTTGTCAGTGTTTGTTTATTGATGTAAGACCTGCATGACTGAAAAACAAACACAAAACACACACACACAAGCACACACAAGATCAAAGTCATGGATGTGTTCAAACATCAGCATAAGAAAAGACTTGAGGATCACAACCCCAAAGAACAAACAGACAAAGTGAATCAACAGTCTCTTTCTATCCATCCATCCATCCATCCATCCATCCATCCACCCATCTCTACTTTGTCAGTCGACTGTTCATCTGATGAAAAGATAATAAACTGTATTTAGTTATTTCCATGTACTGACAGAATGAGCGGATCCACAGATATTAAACAGTTCCTTCTGTATTTTGGTGGAAGGTGAACTTTTGAAAGTTTAAGGGTTAACGTGCATCTGTTCACACTGACGATGACCAAATGATAACTTCATCATGTGGATTTGTCTGATCTGTCGACGAACAGAGATGAAGGCGACAGCTAGTATTAAACCTGTCGTCTGTGGTGACGGCAGAGACAGCAGATCATCCTGAACAAATGTGTGGAGTAAAACACAGACATGTAGAAGGAAACATTCAGTTACACAAACTACTTTTATTTCTGTCACTGACCGAGTTCATCTGCCAAGAACTGCCTTCAGATACGAACCTGTGACAAACAACCAAAATGACTTTTGTTCCCACAGCTTTAAACTCAGAACAAGTTTTTTTGTTGTTTTTTTGCTTAATTCAAGTAATTTTTTTTTTTAGCTTAATTAATTCATTTATTTTTTGCTTAATTTAAGTTATTTTTTGGTTAATTATTTTCCCCCCCTTAATTCAAGATTTTTTGTACAATTCAAGATGATATTTTGCTTAATTTAAGTTTTTTTATAAATTTTTTTTTGCTTAATTCAAGTGTATTATTGTTATTATTATTATTATTATTATTATTATTATTATTATTATTATTATTATTATTATTATTATTATTATTATTATTATTATTATTATTATTATTATTATTATTATCATTATATTTTTACTTAATTCAAGATTTGTTTTGGTTGAATTAAGCAACAAAATTGTCCAGTGGAACCAGTGCAATGATCTTGGCCAGATTTCTTTAAATCAGATTTTTCCGTGGGGTTGGTCTGCACAGATGAAGTTGGCCTGAAGTGTTTCCATCCTCACCTGCTGCTCCTGTGGGATTCTGGGAGTTTTCACCTCATTTTCTGGAGACTCTGCAGCTTTCAGCCTCTGCAGGACAAACACACAGACTGGGTCAAGGACACGAGTCCATGTCCTCATTCAGTCACATGACGCAAGTTTCTGGGATGTTTGGAAGAAAAACTGGGCGTGTCTTTGTTTTGGGGCGGCTCAGCTGAGACTGAGGAAGTTTCACCGACTGAAAGGGATGATTGGAGCAGGGATTCTCCAAAAGACACTTCTGAGCACATATTCAGATGGACCCAAGCTAAGACACAGATGTTTAGAACAGAAACACTCAAATTTCCCACAAAATACACAAAGATAAACTAAGAACAAAAAATGCAGAAAGAAAAATATACAAAACAAGCTAAAACTAACTCAAATTCAGAAAAGAAAATGAAATAACCACAAAAGTGACAAAATATTCAAATCACATTCAAAAACTGTACTAAAATACAGAAAAAAACACCCAAAAATTCGATAAATATTCAAAACATATGCAAAAATGTGAATATATATGCAACTAATAGGTTTATTCAACACCAACAGTTTCAACAACTGCAAGCAACTGTTTCATTTAATTAAAAAAATGTAATCAGATTAATCATAACGATGGATTAATCTGAGTTAATGAGTTCATTTTGAGGCACCTAATATATATATATATATATATATATATATATATATATATGTGTGTGTGTGTGTAGCAGATATCTTTATTTCTTTTAACTTTTAACTATTTCTGCTAAACTGTTTGTTTAGCACTTAACTTCATTGTACCATGTGCAATAACAATAAACTTAATTATTATTTTTATCAGCATTTACACATGCAATCTCCGTGCATAGGTGAACACAAGAGTTAGGTAGAAATGCAACAGCGGATAATTTTCAAAATTTCCACTCTGGAATGGGCCTTCAGAATTTTGCGTTTTCAACTTGTAAAAACTCAATTCTCGTGTAAACCAAAGGCACTTCCAACAAAATATTTTGTTGCTTTTAGCCGCAATCGTCCTGGTGTAAACGGCCTCAGAGTCTGCGTTCAAACAGCAGGTCTTAATGCACAATATAGATTTTTTGGTGAAATACAATGTTTTTGTGTGAGCTCGTTCATATTCTACATTAAATGCAACTTCTATTAGTTTTGAGTCTGAATTGAATGTGACCCACATGAACTAAAGAGACCCTGAAGTGACCTGCAAATAAAAAAGAAATAAACAAAATAAGCAACAAAATTAAGAAAAACTAATGAATATTTACAAAATAATGAATAACATGCAATTTTTTTATGAAGTAAAAAAAGACATATCTACTGTAGTGTTGTAATTTGGTTCCAATAGTTTAAGTTTTGACTTTTTTATTTTCTACATCAGTTGCTTTTTGACACCTATTTATCTCCATACAATAGTTTCATGAACACAACTCAGTAAAAACACAGTAAAAAAAAAAAAAGTTGATTTTTTTCCCTGAATATTTAACTAAACTAAACCCTTCAGAATGTGTCAGCTCTGACACATCAGGGGTTAAAGAGTTAACTTGACCTGGTCTCTTTCAAACTCATTGTCTGTGGATGAACGTACGACTGATGACGACCCCGTACCTTCTTCGTGGTGTCAGTGTCTCTCAGACTCTTGGGGGCGCTGTTACTGTTGATGTTGATGCTTCGGTTCCTGTTGTTCTGTTCGGCTTCATCGTTCATTTCATCCTGTTGAACAGACCTCAGATCAGTACAAAGACGCTCATATTCATGTTATATTAACTCATAAACAATCAGACTAACCAGTATGTCCGATAAGGGGTGGAGCGTTAGGCTGTCAGGTGGGCGGGGCCCATCAGAGGGGGTGGAGCCAGTGACCTGGGCTGCAGGAACCGACTGAAACAAACATTTTACACAAAAAATGTTTTGTTGTTTTAATTCAAGATATTTTTTGGTTTTGATTCAAGGCTTTTTTTTAATTCAAGATTTTTTTTGTGAAAATTCCCAGCGTAATACAGTTATTTTTTTTCTTTGCTCAGTTCAAATTTTTTTTCTTAGCCGAACAACACTCCTCCACCTTTGGCGTCGGGGTGTTGTTCGGCCCCGTCAGGGAATATTTTTCTGATAGTAACTCGTGGGCAATACATTATCCCTTGCTAATGTGCTAATTTTGACAGCCTTATTTATTAATTATTTAAGGAGAAGGGGTGAAGTTTACAAGTTATGCTTCTTCTCATTCCTTTTTGAACAGGTATTATATGTCTCATGTCTCGTGTTTAAGTGTTTTCTTATTTATTTTCTTCTATTTTGAAATTGATATTCACAATAAATACATCAATTAATCAATCAATCAATCAAACATGGTGCTTCTGACATGAACGATAAAAATGCTTCAGTTCCTGTCAGCAGATGATGAATGTCGGTCTGACTGTGTGAAGGAGATGATGTGATCAGAGGGCGTCAGAGTCGTTTTTAATGCAGATTTTATGACGTGGACTGATGTGACACCAGTGACTCTGCATCAGCGCCAGAGGGAGGGGCTCAGGAGGGATTTTACCGCAGGAAGTGCTCCGTAAAACAAAGGGATTAAAGTGGCTTTGAGTGTCTCTTGTCATATTTAAGTGGTATGGTTCAGTCTAGAGCTCAGTAAACATGTGGATGTGTTTGTGTTGGCGTTAACGTTCAGATGAGGGTCATTATGTTCCTGTTTGTTCAGACTGTTACCTCCACGCTGACGGGACTGAGGGCAGGCGGCGGAGGGGGTGTCGGGAAGGGGGGGACAGCCATCTGGTTTATAGCGTCTTCATTTCTACAAAGAAAAAGTGTGAGCGAGAGAGAGGGAAAGAGGGAGAGAGAGAGTGAAGGAGAGAGTAAGTGAGCTGCAACGTGAAATAGAAAAGCGGCTGAAAATTGTTTCATGTGAGATCTGATGGAGTTTATTATTAATGCAGAGCTTCAACACCTGAGCCTCAACACAAACACACTGAACAGATACATGGAAATCTGGAAACTACACCCAGTCTCCTTAAACTACATCTGCTAAAACTACATCCACTAAAACTACATCTGCTAAAACTACATCTGCTAAAACTACATCTGCTAAAACTACATCCACTAAAACTACATCTGCTAAAACTACACCCACTAAAACTACATCTGCTAAAACTACATCTGCTAAAACTACATCCACTAAAACTACATCTGCTAAAACTACATCTGCTAAAACTACATCTGCTAAAACTACATCCGCTAAAACTACATCTGCTAAAACTACATCTGCTAAAACTACATCCGCTAAAACTACATCCGCTAAAACTACATCTGCTAAAACTACATCTGCTAAAACTACATCTGCTAAAACTACATCCGCTAAAACTACATCTGCTAAAACTACATCTACTAAAACTACATCTGCTAAAACTACATCTGCTAAAACTACATCTACTAAAACTACATCTGCTAAAACTACATCCACTAAAACTACATCCACTAAAACTACATCCGCTAAAACTAAATCTGCTAAAACGACATCTGCTAAAATCAAGGTCAAAGGTCATGGACCCAAATAAAAATCCATATAATATTTATAGTTGTCCTCAATAATAACTATATTCTCTCTACACATCAGCTGATGATGTCACAACCTTTCCCCCAGATCCTCACCAGCTTCACCTGGCCCACACTGTGCAGCTGCAAGTCATTGCTGATCTGCAGCTATTTAAGCAGTGAGGCCTGCAGGTGCCGGTGAAGGACCATTTCATTTTTGTCACCTCCATTACCCGGTCATGTGTGTTTCTGATCTCAGCGTACACCACAGACTCTGACTGACCTTCCCCCAGGTTTTTGTCTCTGTTTCTGTCTTGTCACAGTCTTATTTTGGTTCCGTTGTAAATAAATCTGGTCTCCCTGCATCTGAGTCCTATTTCCACGTCAGCCCTCATGACAGATGACACACGTAAAACACAACATGACAAAAAGTGGATGAAAACAGCGTCAACAAGTGGTGCCAACAAAACAAAACAACCCCTGCCCCTCACAAAGATTTTTGCTCTAAATGGACATCTCACACTATAAACCTGAGACTATAAGTTTGACCTTTTAAGGTTGGTCAAGGTCAGAGGTCATGGTGCCATTTTGGAGCCTATATGTAGTTTCCTATCTGGCAAGAATATTAACTGAGTACTTACCATCACTCAGTTTAGAATTACAACCATTTAAAATCATGTGACCTCAATTTTGACCTTTCAAGGTCACTCAAAGTCAAAGTTTATGATCCCATTTTGAAGACAATGCCAGGTTTCCTATCTGTCAATAATAGTAAGTAAGTCTCTATCTTCACTCGTTTTTCCCGTTACAGCATATTTTAGTTTTTTAGGTATTGACCCAGTGACCCCTGACCTCTTGGATCAAGGTGGATCAACTTGGATCAAAAACCAGCATTTTGATGCTCATTGGAAATCTGTAAGATAAATAGTTCAAAAGGTATTGTGACCTTGACCTTTGACCTGGAGTCTTCAAATTTGTCCTTCAGGGTTCTGATGTGAGAGCAAAAAGAAGCTATTTGCAAAACTGACTGTACGGGAATGAAAAGGAAATTCCTGATTTACTCTATCATTGATCATCGTGACCTTGACCTTTGACATACATTCACCAAACTTAGATGGGACCTATTCTGGACCACCTCACACCTTTTCTGGAAATATCACAGAAAATGGTCCAGTAGATTTTGTGAAAAGAAACCATATCTTGTGTAAAGATGTGGTAATAATTTATGATTTCTCAGGCTGAAAAAGTTTCTGACATATTGAAAGTAAGTGAAAACTTTTGGAAAAATTCACATTGTAAATAAAACATTCCTTTTTTTTTGCTAGAAACTGATCTATTGAACATGTTTTGTGATCTAAGCCTGAGGACGAAGAACCTTAGGTCAGCCTGGAAGCATGAAAGTCCAAGTCATTTCTTGTGCTGCATTAGAAATGTGTCCCAGACCTGCTGAAGGTAAACAGAGCATGAGCCCAGCATCCAGGAGTGAGTGTGTTTACTTCAAGTATGAAACCAGAGCGTTCCATCACTCAACCTAATCTCAAGGAAAGTTTCAGGAAAAGAAAAACCTCGTAGAAAAACACGATCGAACAGAGCATCACTTCTGCATAGAGCTGCGGGTAATTTTGTAATATCGATTACTTTCGTAATCAATTAATCTATTGATTCATCTCTTTTATACCATTTGATTAATGATTATTTGAATAGGCGTAAAAATATGAAAAAGACGTGTCTGAAAAAGGAAACAACAAGCACAGAAACTATAAAAGGAAAAGGTTGTAGAAAATATATATCTACAAAGAAATGACAATAACAGTATAAATATGGATGATGGACAGACAGACAGTTAATTCAAGATTTTTTTTGGTGTAATTCAAGTTTTTTCTTTTTGTTAAATAGAGATTTTTTTTTTATTAATTATTTTGGTGTAACTCAAGTTTATTTTAAATTTTTTTTGCTTAATTCAAGATTTTTCTTTCTTTAATTCACACAAAACATATTCCAATTGAAAATCGCATAAAATAGCATCTTGTTCCGTTTTCTAAAATCCCATTTTCTAGATCTATTGTCTAAAAATAATTTCCTATATCTCACGGAAAAGTGTCTGGTTTAAAATGTGATAAAATATCTAGACTAGAAATGAGAAGAACACACTTAGTAAGATTTGGATTTTTCCAGTGTGTTCCTTCATTTCTCTGCATCCGAGTCAGCGAAGCCTTTCCCTCTTTTCTCTGTTTCCTCTTTGGTGTTTTCTCTCCTCAACAGATGGTGACTCAGTAAAACCTCTTAATGGGAACATAACTGTAATCCAAACGCACACTAATGCTCAACCGGCTGGAAACACGTCGGAGGCTGGGACGACAAGGGAAAAGGCTGCACAAATGATCACCATTGTGTCAGAATCTGGACAAAAACGACGACAACAACAACAGGCCGCCCGGGCAACGGAGCAGAACGCGACAAAACCAACAACAGGTCCCTGAGGTCCACTGCTGATCAGAGGGAGGTAGAACCTGGTGAGGAGGACATCTGCTACACGGCAACATATGGAGGGAATCTGCCGTCGGGAGTCGTCAAACCTGCTGCAGAGTCGCCTGAAGATGATAAATGGAGCCATCTGTGGAGCTCTAGGATGAGCATCAATGGAGGAAAGAAGAAGAACTGGCAGAGGAGGAGGCGCCCTTGGCTTTTCCTCTATCCCACCCATAGAGGTCCTTTTAATCGCATAATCTGCATAGTCACAGATTAACCATATAATGACAAACGTATCATATTTGATACATATTTGATCCATGATCAGTGTGATATATATATATTTTTAAAACCTTGCGTTTACAACTTCATACATGCAATACATGGATAATCCATGAGTCTAGAGGAATATGTTCCCCAGAGTGTCTTTCCAGTGACACTACAAAACTGTCATTAATCAGAAAGGAGGAAGACCATTGCCAATTTTCAAAAGGAATTGTCAGTCTCGTCATCTGAACCCACTTTATCCTCACTCGGGTCGCGGAGGTCACTGGGGGCCTAACTCAGCTACAATGGGTGAAGACGGGGTACACCCTGTATGAGTCTCCATTTCATCTCAGGGCTGAACATATATAGACAAACAATCACTCTCACATTCACACCTATGGGCAATTTAGATTAACCACTTAACCTATCAGTGCATGTGTTTGGATGGTGGGAGGAAACTGGAGTACCTGGAGAAAACCCACGCAGACACGAGGAGAACATGCAAACTCCACACAGAAAGGTCTGGTGTGGGATTCGACCCGGCAGGTTTGTGGTATATTATGCTTTTGTTTGTTCAAAAATAACTACAAAAGCACTTGAAGAGTACAGCCCCCCCCCATCACCACCAAAATGTGATAATTACATCCTTGTGTCAGTATCAACATTTCCTACAAATGTCATCAAAATCCTTAAACAAACAAACAAACCCAACTGAAACGTCCTTGGTGGAAGTAATAATAATTGTGCAGAGATGTATCAAATATGATATATAATTGAAAGTCATACATGGCAATAGTAATTGAATTTTATTTTGGTTGTTCATACGGACCAGTAAAGGATCCAGTTTCAAAGAACTGGAATCTTCTGTCAATTATTTAAGAGTTCAGGCTTGTCGGAGTTATCGTCCAAATGTTTTCACAGTTTTGTTTTTTTTTGTATTTCATCAACTGGAGCCCAAAACAAAAATACTCAACTAAGTTTACACCATCAGAAGCAATCACTATGGGTATATCCCCAAACACCCCTAATCCTTAATGATGTTATGACATGAGGCATCTTTCATTCGTGCTTGATTTGAAGTCAAACAAATAGTTTCAGAGATATGAACAGAAGAGTGTTTAGTGATTTTAAACCTTTGAGCACTCTCTTGTTGGGCAATCCAGAAATAGTAAATTATCCAAAATTGAATCAATTCTTGTTCTCCATTATATTCACTTATATGGAAAACATGGAATTTATAAACTCAATATTTTTTCAAGTTATCACGAAGGATATCCCTGAAATTAATTGGGGATATAATGAGCAACTTTTCCATTTTGATCAAATATAATTTGTGTGCATAACTTGTCTGTTTGAACTTTGCTTCCCTGTTGGACCCTGTCTATTTGTGTTGTATTGCTACATCAAATATAACTACAAACATTAAAAATGTTTTAATGGTGAAATAAAATATGTGCATAATATGCTGACCTGGATACTGAAAAGTAAGAAATGTACTCTCCAATTTGAGAAAGGTGTCATCATGATTGAAGGAAGCTTGTGAATAAAGTAAACATGACCAAAGCTACTGCCGTTTGGAGCCACTTGTTCCCATCATACTTTAATGTTTGACCATGATTTCAGCTTTAAATGGGTCAAAAGACTCCAGCTTTTATAGGCCATATATATATGTATATATATATATATATATATGTATATATATATATATATATCCTCTGGATCCAAATCTCTGCAGCTGCACTAATCTCACACTTTCATGCATAAGTTAAGAATGTCATTAAATCTTTTCTGCGGTTTAGTCCATTTCTAAGATACGAACTTTTATAATTCTGAAGTCTCTGGATTTTGTTGTCATGGAAACTGTTGGTAATAAATGATACTTTCATTTACTTTTTTCATATTTTAGTGTTTCATATCTGCTCTTTATTCTGCCACATCTGCTCTTGTTTCCTCTTATTAAACACTTTGCAGCATTGTTTGGAAAAGTTTCCACCTTTTTTTTCTCATTTTCTCTGCTGTGAGAATATGTGCAACTTTGGTTTTGGCAAATCTTT
The DNA here is from genome assembly GCA_020466265.1 of Siphamia tubifer. Taxonomy (NCBI): domain Eukaryota; kingdom Metazoa; phylum Chordata; class Actinopteri; order Kurtiformes; family Apogonidae; genus Siphamia; species Siphamia tubifer. Next base: position 15,322,314 of record CM035786.1, read on the forward strand.
GATAGAACAAACATAATTGTTTGGAATCTCACTGGGAACAAAAAGCCCTCATTCTGTCTTTAGATTAATATGAAATGTTTGTATTCATCTTCAGTTTAGTCATTATTTCACTGCTTGTTATTACTCTGTTCCCATTAACTGTAACCTGGGGCACTGTAAGGTGTGTGTGTGCGTGTGTGTGTGTGTGTGGGGGGGCTTAGGGTTAGGTTGATCTGACAAATTCATCGGGCCCAGTGGATATAAAGTTATGAAAATTTCTTCTAAGTGCCACAATAAAAGAGAGGGACGGGAAGCCAAAGGTGGATATTCAGACACGTTTTACTTTTGTTTTCATGTCACTGGGGGCAACATGCCCCACCCCCCTAACTTCCATGTGCCCACATTTGGTAACACAATAGGTTTTGTTGCAATCTTTTCTCTCTTTAATAGCTCCCCACCTCTCTGACCTTTAATTGATCTAATGTCCCTCCACCTTTCACCCTCCTCCTCCAGATGTTATTATCTTTGCCCAGTAAGTGACCCGTTCCCAATTACTGTTAATGTATTTTTCTCTCCTTCATCAAGGTGATGCTGACAGGAAATGCGATTTATGATTCAGTTTCCACTTCCTGCCTCAGTCACATCATCACCCTCTGATTGACCTGAGACGAACATGGATGTGAGTTTCCTTAACATGATCATAACGGTATATAAAAATCACGGTTTAGTATGCACCTCAGTTGTGAAGTCACAGTTCAGTAATTTTCGGTACAGTATGGAAATAAAATGCAATTTGTTTTCTTCCTCAGCACGGTATTTGTTAAACCAAAAAATATTTAGATATACAAATAGAAACAGTAAATGAATCCAAAGTGCTGCTTGATACCAGTAAGTTAAATTATATAGGCTTAAATGATTAACCAAATGCTGAAATTAAAAATAGTCAATTCCTTTTTAAACAGTAAAAAAAACCTTTTTACAACATCTTCAAGGTGTCATTCCGCTGAAAACCACTTTTGGAACAAGTCAACATTTTCTTGATAAAATTGGTTGAAACCAGATTTTCCAGTTTTGTTCCAGTATTGTTTATATATCTTACTGAAAAAAAAAAGAATGAAAACAAAAACAAAAATAGGAGAGGACTTTTTTGTCTGATTTCAGCAACTTTCTGCAAAAACTGCTAGACCAATTTCCATGAAATGTTAAGGAAAAGCATGAGATGGTCCATAATAGATAACATTAAGTTCTGATGAATGAAGGTCAAAGGTCAAGGTCACCAAAAATATGTTTTCACAATGGTCAGAGATCAGGGAAATCAGGTAAAACAGTTGCGAGGGGTGGGGTTTGTTGGTACCTTGGACCACTTGTTTTAAGTGTGATGTGATATTTGGACTAGAAATGAGGAAAATTACAGGTTATCCTTTATTTTTCTTCATGAAATGTTATGACTTTTCCTCATTTAAGGTCATGAACGTGTGTGTGAAATCTGGACACTTTGAAGTGTAGTGTAGTGTTTGTTTACAAAAATGACCCAAACACTTTAATGTGGATAAATATCTGCTCAGCTCTAAAATAAACATGTCTCTTTGATGTGCTTTGTTTTGATTGGGCAATTATTTGTATTTTGATTTCCTTTGAAGAGCCGTTCAGACCCAGGTGTGTAGAGTAGGAACTTTCTGTCCCTTGTCCTTGTCACTTTTCTCATGTCATCTCTTTGACTAACACCAATAATATGAGCTCCAGGAAGTTTATTGTTGAAAAGGCTTCATCACAGATGTTAAACTGGAAAAGTGATGAAGAGGAAGAGATTTTAAAGACAGAGGACAATGTTACTAATGATCCAGATTATCAATTTTCCTATGACGAGGATGGATCAGAAAGGTGTTTGTGAAGATGAAAGTTTGATGAAATAGTTCTTAAATTTAGTTTTGGAATAAAGTTGTTATTGCGTTTAACTTGTTTTTTGACTGTTTTGAGTGGATTTAAAGGGAACTGGTCAAAATGACCTGCAACATAATCAATGTAATTTTTTTTCAACATAACACAAGGGTTAAACAACATTTTCCATGATATATTGTTGATAGATCAGTTCTTTATATCTCACTTAAAGGTATCTCTTTAGGTGATTGTATTTTATTTTAGGTGTGATGAGACATTTTGGCTAGAAATGAGAAAAACACACTTGGTAAGATTGAGACATTTTTTCTACTGTGTAGAAAGTGAAATTAACTTGACCAGAAAATGTTTGAAGAAATGTATAACTAGGACAAAGATGATGTTGATGATGCCAGATGCAGTCTTAACAAGAGCCAATCAGACGGTGATATAATCATACTGCTAATATCCTCCTCATTCTTCTTCTACTGTTGTATTCCCAGCAGATTGGACTCTTCACAACAGGTGGAATCACCTATGTTAATAATGTTGTGTTGTGATTAAATGCTGCAGGTCAACACACATCTTATCTGGTCACTTTATTTAGTGTCAGCAGAGGGATTTCACTCAGGTCGGACAAACACCGTCCACTGGCCCAGAGCTGTTTGTTGTCTTGGATCAAGTACTCGTCTTTGCGTTCAGCTTTGTGTTTGTCATCCATAAATTTCAGGCCTCTGTTGGTATCTTTGTGAATCACTAATGCTGAAGTACGGGCTCGATCCTCAGCAGGTAAATGGTTAACGGCTTCTGTTTCCATGGCGATGCACTCCCAGCCTCCCCACCTCAGTGACATCCCATTGCTCATCACCGTGGTGACCTTTATCCAGAGATAAATCATTCAGCGGTGGCCCACGGACATGACTTTAACGAGATTTTGTCACCTGGCTGAACACGGCGAAGGCGTCAGTGTCCTCCTGCCCCGACACGACGACCGACATTCAATCAGCGTCACCACGAGAACCTAACACGACAGCGGTAAAATAGGATGGAAGAATCCAGCAAACTCTGAGGATCCACTGCTGACAGGGACCAGCAGAAACCTGACTCCAAAGGGATGATGGGAAGGAAAACAGCAGCTGAGCTCAGATTGAATCTGATGCCATCTGTCATTATTTATAGGTTCTGATGCTGTTACTTCTCTGATCCGGCCCAGTTCAGATCCACTTGGGCTGAATGTGAAGCCTGAACTAAAATAATCGATTGTTAATATTTTCAGTGTAATTTCTGTATTTGATAAATTCATCTCAGGGCTGGTTTGGACTCTGTGGATGGCCAGTTGGGACCATTTGATGAGCGAGTGTGGAGTTTTTGGTGGACCATTTTAGATCCAGTTTGGATCCAGTTTAGACCCTTTGGTACGCTGATGTGAACCCCTCTGGCAGGCAGGGTTTAGACCCTTTGGTACGCTGGTTTGGACCCTTTGCTGGACTGGCTTGGAGCCTTTGGTGGGCTACTTTAAATGCTTTAAAGGTCTGGTTTGGACCCTCTGGCAGGCTGGTTTGGACCCTTATATGTTATTTTACTGGTCTGGCCAAATTCAGAACCATTTGGGCTGAATGCTGCCTCTGTTGACACCCCTGTTCGAAACTGTGTGACAGGCTTGAGACATGAAACTTATAAAACACCGACATTCTCTACTGAGTCTTTCAGCTGAACATTTCTGGAAAAAAATCAGCGAATGTTACCTTGAAATATTCATTTAATACATTTATCAAACTTAATGATTATTTAATGCCAGCTAATGAATTATTGAACAGAGGTTTCGGGCACATTTTGGTTTGATAAATAATTCAGACTGACTCACACCCGTCAGGTTGTTGTTTTTTTTTTTCTCCCCTCGATATCTCAGAGCATAAAATCATTGCGTCTCCTTTTATTAGTTCGGTTGTATCATTATGGATGTGTCTGTTAGAATAAGATTTCCTTAATATGATGCTCTTGAAAATGCCTCGCAGCTGAAGGGATGTGTGCAATTACTAGAAGGAAATGAAATGCGGATTAAAAGACTAGGATTCTTGAAGTTACAACAGACACAAGCTTTATCTTTTAACCTGAAATAGAGTCAAGGTTTTGTTAAAGTAAATCCGATGCATCCACTTCTGTCGTCACCTCCATGATCCAAAACCAGGTTTGGCCCATTCGCAGACACTTCTGCTCCTCCACTGTATTTTACAAACCCAAACAGACAATGGCTTGTTTGTCATACATGGTTCACAACTCTAGCTCCTCTATTTTTAGATGGATTGTGTGTTGAAAGCCCGGCGGAGCTGGATTTTCCTCCAGGTTTGTGATCCTGAAGCTCTTAGACGTCAAATCACAAAACAGCAGCTGTCGGGATGTGACAGACATCAGCTCGTAGCCCCCGGTAGAAAAATGTCGCCACTGACATCAAATGACTGTTACGACCATTTGCATCCAGATCATGTCAGTGGAGGTGAGAGAGCATCTACAGCTTCCACTCAAGTCTACTGTCATTTTATTGGATGGAACAGTGGTTCTTTGTTTGGAACTTTAATCAAAGTCACTCTGGTCTTTGTCTCCAGTCTAGGGAATCTCCAAAAACACTGCACTAAAATACCCAAAAAACTATAACGCTAAAAAGTACACAAAAACACGCAAACAATACACTAAAATGCACAAAACTATGGTGGAATACACAAGAATACACTATGATACACTAAACCAGGGAATATGCAGCTGTGATGAAACTGAATTTAGGACTTTCAGACATTTTTCCGGTCTCCTTTGGTTAAATGTTGGACTAGACATTATCTCCAGGAATTTTTCCATTATAGGTATTAACCCAGTGACCCCTGACCTCTTGGGCCACAATATGTCAGAATCTATACACACAAGATGCAGAATTGAAAGACCAGCATTTTGGTGTTTATTGGAAATACGTAAGATGAATAGTTCAAAAGTCATATACAAAATTCAACTCGGTCCTTTATTGTGACCTAAAGTCCTAAAGTCTGCAAATTTGTCTTTAGAAGATTTGATGTCAATGCACATCAACAGTGAGAACAAAAAGAAGCTATATGCAAAACTGAGTACACGGGAATGAACATTAGTAATTTTCGACATTGTACATATGCCGTTTTTTGTACTTATATTCCTTGTGTATATTCCTTACTGTAAATTAAGCTTCATTTCTGACTGTCCTTTCCTGCAGTAACCATATCCCCACTTTAGGACTAATAAAGGATTATCTTATCTTATGAAAAATAAATTCCTGATTTGTCCTATCTGTGATAATGGTGAAAACACCTTTTTGGTGACCTTGACCTTTGACCTACATTGACCAAAATTTAATGGGGACTATTCTGGATCACCTCATACCTTTCCTGACAATTTCATGTAAATTGGTGGATTATTTTTTATGTAAAGTTACTCAAACCAGGCCCTTTATTTTGCCCTTGCCTCCTGCTCAGATAAAATGCATTAAATTAAAATCTCCAGGTGTTTCTGACTTTATGATCACATGATAAATGTGATTTTTACAACAAAGTCAGTTGTTGTAGTGTCTTTACTAATTCCACTGAAGGCTCATGTCATAAATGAACAGCTTCTTCCTCCTAGACAACAATACAAATGTGTTGTGTTGGTGGATTTGTACAGCAACCGGCGTTTGTGATGGCCTGATCAGCTGAAGGTTTTCCAGCTCTGAGAGGAAATGACTCATCATGTGAAAGAAATGAGCAGCTCAAAGAAACTGGGACAGGTGTAATGACTTGTTGGAAGGGTGATTTATGTGCGGAGTTGGCATGTGGGTGTCCCATCAGCCCTTCATCCTGACACCTCAGCAATGCAAACAGCCCATCAGTCAGTCAGACAATGGTGTTTAGCGGCAGATGGCACTCCCATCAGTTTCCATTTGTCAGACTGAAGATGCTGACATATTAATATGGATTAGAAAGAGGCTGCGGTCAGAAATATCTCTGAACTTAATCCATCTGAGTAGCAATACTAATTCTTGTTGTTTAAAGTTATTTAAACAAAAGCTGAACTTCTGAGATCAAATTATAGTCAAACCTTTGCAGAATGTCCACCACCATACCAGGTATTTGTTTTATGAGCCACGACTGAGTATGAGTATTATCATCTTGAAATACAAGTGGAAATTCACAGTATGAGCTAACTTCACATTAGCCACTGCTAATCAACACTGAGCTCATACATGCTCTTCTTGTCAGGAGCCGCCCAAGCTCTGCCCAAATAAACAAAGAGAAAAAGCCACTAACTGTTCAAGTGGATGTTTTAATGGAGGGAAATTCTCCATCCAAACGCTAATGCTCCTCCTCTACAGTCTTCCTCACACTCACATCACCTCATCTTTAAGAGAAACAAGTTAAGTTTTCTGTGCATTCACTTTTATTGTGATTTTAGAATTGGTATGTTTCCCATCCTTCTTGGACGGTTTTAGGATTGTTTTTGGATGGTTTGGGGATGTTTTTCGGGGTATGTCGATGATCTTCAGATGCTTTTTGAGTTGTGTGTAGATAGTCTTAGGGTGGTATTTGAGTTGTTTTTGAGTTACTTTTGGATAATCTTTAGGGAGTTTTAAAGTTGTTTTTCGATGATTGTCAGGTGACTTTAGGGTTGTTTTTGGATAGTCTTACATTTGGGGTCATGGATGTTCTAACAAAGGGAATATGTAAATGGACACTTTGTCTAGTTTGGTAATTATGAAATTGTGAATTTAACCCTTGTGCGGTCCTTCGGGTCAAAGAGACCCGGTGGCTCACAAATGTACCTTTTTATACGTACTGTAGGGTGCCATTGCTTACTACTGAAAACAGTAATATATCCTTGGGGGGTGGGGTGATGAGTCTATGGAACTGAACTTTGGAATCTGGGTTTTTAAGACCCGATTGTAGGACACAGCCAGTGTGCCTTTTACGAAGGACCGCACAAGGGTTAAAGTGAGAAGACTGTCAAACGTGGCTGGAAGAGAATCATTATGGAATTTGAACGTGAACAATGTGAAGTGAAGTCTATTTATATAAAAAATATTGAGGACCCTAAGTTTGTAAAGAGAGGGACAGAATGTACATGAAAACTATGTTGCCCAACATATCTATATGTGATTTCCAAGTTAATTGTGCCTAGGTATTTTGCCTGGCACTCTTTGAGAAAGGGGGAAATTTTTAAGAAATATTTTAGCACTTCTGTTGTAGGTTTTATTCTTATTGCAGAAAATGAGGTAGAATACATTAAACATTAATTGATCATTTATTTGTCTAAAAACCAGGAGATGACTTCTTTTTAATTCTTCATCAGCCAATTTCACGGGTGCATTAAAGTCTGGGTCTGATAAAAAGAGATTTGAATAATCTGCAAATAAAATAAAGAATATAACTGAGGATGCTTGTTCAAGGTCATTAATATAAATCAGAAATAATAACGGTCCAAGGATGAAACCCTGCGGCACACCACAGCGTTCCATTCTTTTTTCTATTCATCAGTTCACAGTGCTAAATGATGATCAGCCTCTCAATGGGGGCTTCCGCTGCCAAGCTTCAAAAGTCAACAAGTGCAGAATCAGGCCTAAAACCAGTGGCTGTAATTACTGATTAATGCTAGAACAGAATAACAGGCCGAAGATTAAAGTGTTGACCTGCAGCTGTGACCATTTGAGCCTTTAATTATCTCTTTTTTTTATGTTTTTGTGCTAATATTCTGTTATTCATTTTGCTTTTTTTGGCCAAGTGCAGGTGAAAAAAGATCTTTTGCTCTCACAAAGGAAAAGAGGACATAAAAATATAACAATGTCCATGTTTTTTGATCTATAACAATGACAATGAAAACAACAATTACTAAGATGAAGATGATGACGGCGGTGGAGATGACGACAACAATGACAACAAAGATTACGACAAAGACAAAGCAATTTAAGAACACGAAGAAGACAACAAAGATGATGATGAAGATGATGTTAGACTCGATGATTTCTCAATTAAAAAGGAGGGAAGAGTCAAGCATCATTGTGTTCGTGGGGCAGAGTTGCAGCCATCGTCAATTACATGTGGACTTTAAATCCTCTCTGACAGAACGGATAAACCTGGGCTGGCGTTGGAGGCTTTGGTCTTAATGAGGCCGGTGGAATAGACTCTACACCTGCTCGCTTCAAAGCTGCAAATCAATCCAACCACAGACAGCTCATTTCTGGAGCTGAGGAAGAGGAGGAGGGTTTAATCTCAGCCATCTTCGCTCCTCTCGGTTCTCCACATGAAGGCCCATCCCCTTCGGCTGCCTTTCATCAGGTACAAATTCAGCGCCGCCTTTGAGTGAGGACTTTGTGACACTGAGACAATGCTTCGCCTCAGATCAGACAGCAGCTTTTCATTTGGACTTTGAAGTGTCCAGAAGTCGCCATCGCCTCACTCCGAGTCAGACATGAGTCAATGTAAGTGCTTTTAGTGGATATCAGATCCCCTGCCTCCATTTTCTGGCACTTTCAATGCCATCTGCCACATCTCATTGCGGTTTCATGTTCACATTTCACCAGCACAGAATCCTATAACAACAATTAAATCATTCCCATTTTGTGGCGTTTCTGTTTAAAATGCCTGTAAAATCCCACCTGTTCTTCAGCAGTTTGAGTGCAGACAAAAGAATGGGCTATTTGCAAAGGTCTGCATTTGGTCGGTATGGAATGAAACACACCATCTACCAACAGATCAATGTCTTTGCAGAGGTAAATTTGGGGGAATTATATTGTTTTCCAACATGGCAACATTTGGAAATTGTTTGGAAAAAATTAATAATTGTTGAATGTTTCAAATACACACATTTTCACAAAAAAAAAAAAGAATAAATATTTAGTGAAAAATGGAACAAATCCCAAACATAGGTGTGAAGTTGGACTTTAAATCTTCCTGCAGTTTGTGCCTTTGTGGATTTGATGTGTGTTTTGGACTGAAATACTTTACTGGATTATGGAAACCACACCACATTTATCCAGATCCATGGGTTAAAAAGTCACACAGTGAATTACATTTACAGAAACACTGCCGAGCCCGTCGCCTTAACCTGAAGGGCATGAACATGCATGAGCCTGTTTATTTGTATATTGAACGGTGATATCAGATGGGATCAGAGGTGAACACTCAAGACAAATCCGAACATCAGGTGAAGATGGACACCTCTACAGACGTATGCTTATGCCCTGGAATTGTGAAGATTCAGCCTGTTGAATGAGTCCGGAATGGGAAAGCAGGATCCAAACAGTTAGAGAAATTCAATTAACTGTGGAGATAAGAGCCTCTCCTGAAGACATTCACAGTGTGTAAAGAAGATCAAAGACATAGAAGCATTGCTTTCGCCTTGGGTTCTAATCAGACCAATTGAGCTCCACATCTTTTAATGTTCACAGGTTTCACCACATTTTAGCTACTTGTTAAACCACAGGAGTTGAACATAAGGCCCACACTGGAAAAAAATACCCCTCTCAAAATAAGTACAAAAAAAAATAATACAAGATGTTTCTATTTGAATGACAAAAAAAATATGTCATTGGAACAAGTGAAAATAATCTTGGTCAGATTTATTAAATCAGATTTTCCAGATCTATTGTCAATAAATGACTTATATTTGTGAAAGCAAAGTTACTCTTTAGGTGATTCTGTCTTATTTTAAGTGTGATGAGAAAAATACATTTGGTAAGATTTGGATTCTTTTCCCAGGGTAATAGACTATAAAAATAATGATTTTATATTTTCTTCTCAGTTTGATGTAAAAAAAAAAAATAAAATAAAAAAATGATATATTGTTTTGGTCCGCAGGGTGTATGTTTGATGCCCTCCTCTTCTGCTCTAAGGTGTGATTATGGCTGCTTGGTCATCCTCTGTGCTCCGTTCTCAGTTCCACCTCAGTCTTCTGCTGCTCTGACCCGTTTTCAGCCCCAGGATCAATACAGTTTCACTTAATCGAATCCAGAGAATCGCTTAAAATAAAGCCGGAGGAGCCACATGGGGATGGAGATGGAGTCGGAGCTGGAGTTAACACAGCGTTCCCTCCGCCGGCGTTGTGAAAAAGGCTGCAGACATGTCTGTATTTACACCCAAACTGGAAGCTTTGGAGCAAATAAAAGTGGAACGCGTGGCATCGGTGGCGCTGACGGCTCGGCCACATTCAGGTCAAACATAATAATAATGGAAAAGGAGTTTCTGTTTAACAAACACATCACATACTCTGCACCGGTATTCAATGCACCAGGTTCTGGAACAGACACAACCTGCTGCCTTTTCCACCCGTTTCTCATTTCATTCACAACATATGGACTAAAGTCTGTGAACATGTTGGACTCAGGTGTTTCTTTTCTAACAGGGTCTGGGATACAAGACAATAATGACAGAATATAGTGTTATTTATGGATAAACATCATTGCATTGGATAGTTTGGGTTAAATTGTATATTTGTAAAATTACTCGGAGATGTTTTTTCTTTAAAAGGGTCATATTTCAACAAGTGGTGTCAGGCACAACAAACCTCGCCCCTCGAAAACATTTTATCTCTTAATGGATATCTCCCTCTCAAAATATGAGACTATGGGTTTGACCTTTTAAGGTCACCCATGGTCAAAGATCATGACAATATTTTAAAGCCCATGCCAGATTTCCTAAGATAAGAATAAGAATAGAAATGTTTTTGTCATTGTGACACAATGAAACTACATTTTAGCAGCGTATGTTCTGCACCATAATAAAATCATCAATGTCATTAAGAAAATATCAACAATCAATCATCAATAAAAGACAACATATTATAAAAGCATTATATCATAAAAACACATCATAAAATGGCTAAAAACACACCAACCTGCCAATAATAGGAACTAAGTCTCTATCTTCACTATTTTTTTTTTTTTTTTTTAATTATAGTCCATTTTAGTTTTTTAGGTATTGACCAAATGACCTCTGAGCTCTTGGTGCAACAATAGGTCAAAATCTACTGCAGGGGTCTCCAACTCCGGTCCTCAAGAGCTACTGTCCTGCATGTTTTAGATGTTTCCCTCTTCCAGCACACCTGACAGTCATTCTCAGTCTTCTGCAGAGCGTGATGAGAGGCTGATCATTTGAATCAGGTGTGCTGGAAGAGGGAAACATCTAAAACATGCAGGAGAGTAGCTCTCTCACTGTCCCCAGTGGCCGCAAACTGCATTTGCTACGGGGGAAAGTCTAGAAAGTCTAGGCGAATTTGTGGGCGGGATAACCGCTGTCTGTCAAGTTTTCTCTTTACACAACGCCACGCCATTGGATGGGTAACCAGTCAGAGCCAACCAATCAGAGCAATGAACATGGATTTCGTAGACAGCGTCATCGGAAGAACACACCAGAATGTAGTCTCAAAACGAGTGCAGCAGCTTAGCTAGGACTCCCGTACACTATTTGGCACCGGCCGCTTCGGATCTCCTCCGGGTCGCCTTTGCCGAGTTGTGCTGCTCGTATTCCCAGTTTTTCGGCCTCTTGCAACTGATCATTCATTATGGCTAAAAGGGGTGACACAACGATCACCAGCGGGTTGTGCAGACCCATGCGTCGTCCCACTAGCGGAGCCAGCTGATAAATCAAACTTTTGCCATACCCGGTGGGCAAAACTCCGACAACGTCCCTTTTTCCCAAAAACAGCTTAAGTGCCGTTTTCTGCTCCTCTCGCAGGGAAAACTGTAATTTTAAATCACCTAGCGTTGCTGCCAAAGCCAGCTCGAATGGTTGTTCCTGGTGATGAGCCATGTTGTCTAGCAGCTAGCAACTGGTGTTACGGCAATGTGTGCTAGCTGCTTGCTAGCTGCTACGTCTCTGCGACTACAACATTACGTGTCGTATTTGTGTCGTCATGAGGCAGGGCAGGCTCCAATCCCGCCCCTCGCGATTTGATTGGTCCGGTCCATTTTGGATTTTCAGATCCGAGGCTGTCTAGTCTGTCTCCCCGTAGCAAATACCATTTGCGGCCACTGGGGACAGACTAGATCCTAGGCTACAAAACCATTGCAACATACTTGGAAATATTGCTGCTACATGCAAGGATTTACAAGATTTTACTGCATAAAAATGCTGCTGAAAGTAATAAAAACCTTCCATCTGTCTCTCACCGACTCCGCTCTGCTGCTCTACTGTACCAATGGAAACAATCTGAGATCAGATCAAAGACAGTGTTTGGAGGATGTGGCTTGGTCCTACCTGAGCAGGATCAGCTTGACTTTGGCGGCGGCACTCTTAATGATGGCTGAAGCGTTTTGGTGGCTCCGCCCATAAAGGATCTGGTTATTGATCTGATACGGAAACAAATAAAAGAACAGTTTTCATTAAGACGAACGATAGACATTCACAACACAGAGACAGACTTTAACACTGTAGAAATAGAATAGAATTGAACAGAATACAATAGAATAGAATATATCAACTGGATTAGATCAGATTAGATTAGATTAGATTAGATTAGATTAGATTAGAATAGAATAGAATAGAATAGAATAGAATAGAATAGAATAGAATAGAATACATTGGACCAACTGGAATAGAATAGAATAGAATAGAATAGAATAGAATAGAATAGAATAGAATAGAATAGAATAGAATAGAATAGCTAAAATGGAGTAATTGTAATAAGGACTGATTTATTTGGTCACTCCTTTATCTACAGGCAATGGATTGGATGGATAGCTTTGAGTATAACATTATTAAACAGGTCCTGTTTGTTCCATCATGTGAGTGAAAATGAGCGGTCATTAAAAACATCTTGAATGTGCAGATTTGATCCACATGCAGTTCCCTGGTGGAATGTATGGAATAAGTGGCTGCAATTGAGTTCTCAGCCTCTAAGTCCCATTCAACCCAGAATGACATGAACAGCTGCACTGACAGTTATATGGGTCTTAACATAAAAACACTTATATATAGAAGTGTTCATTTCTTATTTCAAGTGTTCATACATCTGTACTCAAGCTTATTTTTAGATTTAACTATTTTTAGCCCAGAAATGTTGTTCGGTGAAATCCGTACTGCATGGACAGGTATTTCACTTTTTTTTCAGTAACTTTTTCCTCAGGTTTTTATCTTGTTTTTTAGAAAGTCTTTCTTTTTTTCCAATTTGCGTTACAAAATATATGCATCTATGGGGGTAAAAAAAGTCTGTAATATAGGAGTGAGAACCAGGATCGTACGGTAAACTATTTGGATAGAAATGAGAAAAACACACTTGGTCAGATTTACATTTTTCCAGCACGTCTCACAGATGTAAATCCATCACATTGATTCAACTTAGTCACAAAAACGACTTCATGTCCACGAATCGACACTTCCCAGATCAACACAGTTTAATTGAGATGACGTTAACTGAAAGGTCATGGATCTGTGGTCAGGAAACAGGTGATTTAGAGCCAGCATCACTTCCAAATGTGAAATCAATACCTCATTTACACAAACATAAGGGGAAAAAAAAAAACTTTTTTCACCAGTTACATAATGGACATTTTGTTCTATGTCTGTATTATTCCATTTCTCACTTAAACCATGATTGCGGTGTGTGGCTTGTGTTGATTTAATGGATTTTTGCAGTCATGTGTCATCGCACCCCTTTCATCAGTGTGTGTTTGTGTCAGTGTGCGTTTGTGTTCCAACTGTTGGGGCTTTCCTCGGCCGAATATCCATTTTTCACAAAGCCTCTGACACCACTGTAATGACGACGAGGGTGAGAGCGAGAGGATGTCAGCGTTTCTCTGTTTAATATTTATGTGGAAAAATTGGAATTATCCATCTAACACACGCGGATACACACACACACACACACACACGTTCATCTGTGCATAGTTATGAGGACGCTTAGTGACATAATTCAGCATTAATATAAAAATTTGTATTCTTTTTCAACAAGACAAACATCAAAGAGCACAGACACAAACACCTGCCGGCTATTTTCATCTCCTCGATGTTGGGGCAAAAGTCAGATGGAAAATTAAGTTACAAAGATTTATTACAAATAGGTATAAGAAATTAAAATGAACAATATTACGGTGATCCAGAAACAGAATCAGAATGTCACAGATTACTCAACCGCCGTCTGAGGGAACGGAGGAAAGACAGCACGTCAGACCATCAAATTACTGTGCACACTGAACCCCTCTGAGCCTCAGGCTTTTATACCATGTGGCGTATGTACGCATTAGCTGATTCATTCACACTAAGTAAACAAAGACAAGAAATAAACACTTATGACAAGGACAGAGTTTTTGTAGAGTTGGAGGTTTAACGGGAACCTAAGGTCAAAGACTTGGACAGTTAGATGAGCCAAAAACCAATTACTGTTAAACATTAGTCACAGGTCAAACAAAGAAGAGATCACGTACACACCACAAAATACCTTTCATAAGAAATTAAACAAAGAGAAATAATTTTCTTACACACTCAACAGAGATTGAAAACTATTGCACATTTATCCCCCCTGAAGAGCTGGAGGAGGTGTCTGGGGAGAGGGAAGTCTGGGCCTCCCTGCTTCGACTGCTACCCCCCGCGACCTGGCCCCGGATGAAGCGGTGGATAATGAATGAATGAATGAATTTATCGGCTGTTGGGGTCTGAGTGCGACAGGTACTTGACGACTGATCGGGTTCAGTCTGTTTACTGTTCAAAACATCTGGACATGTCCTCTAACGCAACACAGATGCACAGAGAAGGTGTAATGGTTAAAAGGGCAAAGGTCACACTGGTTCTGTACTTCAAGTCACAACAGATCATATTGGGCTTGTTTCCAGAGAGTTTATTCCTGTTTAATTGAGAATAAAGATTAATTCCTCTTTAACATGAACCATGTAAACACCTAATTGCAGTTGAAAATGAGAGTTTAACAGTTCAAACAGGACTGTCTTGGTAAAAACATAAACTCACCTCCAACAGTTCATCTCCGATCTGGATCCTTCCATCACGAGCCGCCGCCCCACTGGGATGAAGACCCACTACGAAGATACTGAGACGGGATCGATCCCTGTTCCCGGCCAGACTCAGGCCCAGACCCTGACGCTCCTTCTCCAGCTCCACACAAAGCAGTTCCCCCCGCAACTCTCCATAACGCTCACACCAACGCTCTGCAGGAAGACCAGGACCAGGGTTAGATACATTCTGACACTGATAATGACCTCGTTTTGTGTTTGATTTATGATGATCAGCTACCTTAGTTTTTTCTGCTGCTGTAACAAAAGCAAATCTATCTATCTATCTATCTGTCTGTCTGTCTGTCTGTCTGTTACAAGGCCAGGACCAGGGTTAGATAAACTCTACTGGTATGTCCACAGGTATGTCCACAGGTATTGACCCAGTGACCTCTGACCTTTTAGGTCAACAATAGGTCAAAATCTATACACACAAGATGCAGAATTGAAAGACCAACATTTTGCTAATTTGGTGCTCATTGGAAGTCTGTAAGATGAATAGCTCAAAATTTAGTATATCCAAATTTAGATTTTGTCCTACAGTGTGACCTTTGATCTTTGACCTAGTCTTCAAATTTGTCCTTCAAGGTTCTGACGTCAATGCACAACAATGAGAGCAAAAAAGAAGCTATAAGTGAAAGTGAGTATACAGGAAAAAAAGGATTTGCCACATCTCTGATCAATGTGAAAACACATTTTTGCTGACCTTTGACCTACATTCACCAATATTTATGGGAATCTATTCTGTACCACTTTGCACCTTTTCTGAAAATTGAATGGAAATTGGTCCAGTACTTTTTGTGTAAAGTTACTGACAAAAACATGACAAAAAAAAAAAAAACCAATACCCTCACCCTCCCTGTCATGTATCCTGTTTGTAGTAGTTGTTTTGTAGAATTCTGAAGGTAGAATTAGGAGTAGAAGAAGTCAGATTGGTTTTAGACTGAGCTATCACTCCATAATAAACAACAGCACTGCACTCCAACATAAAACAACAACACGAGGAACAAACATTTGAACACTGATGATTCACTGAAATGAGCTGAAGAGTCATTATGTCTGATTCCATTATGTCCTTTTACCTTCAAGTAGAGAAACATAATAGAGGAAAATGTCCAGAGTGGATAAGGAGAAAAGAGGAGATGATTAAGACAGACAGAGAAAAGAGGATCTATTAGTGTCAAACCTAAGGCCCTCGGGCCAAAGCAGGCCCAAAAGGGTCCAATCCAGACCCAGGGGAAAACTATAATTTCAAGGGTGTTGAAGTCAGTTTATTTCAGGATCCACATAAAAACCCAGTTACTGACAAATGATGACAACTATCCAAATATTCTTCTTGATAGAACCTTTAGGAGTCTGAGTGTATTTTAGCTGTTTTTGAATACTTTTGATTTTGCCTTCATATGTCTCATCAAAAAAGTGTTTATTTTGACTTATTTGATATAATTTTTTTTCAACACAACTTTACCTGTGTAACTGTACAGTTTTTTTTATTTGACATGTTGTTTTAACAATCAAACAAAAACCATGCAATCAGAGTAGGCATTTTTTTAAAAACGGTTTATCACCAAAAACATGTTCAACAAACCATTCTTACAACTTTAAATGAACATATATATATAGAAAGGTTCAAAACAGTCATTTTAAATTTAGTAAATAACACAGTTATATACTGATATTTAAATGAAATACAGCACAGCAGGTGTTCTTTTGGGAAAACTATATTCAAGTATTTAGAACACAGACTGTTCTCACAACATGAAAAAACAAATACTACTTGTTCAATCAACCATTTTTAGAACCAGAAAACTATAGAATATACTATTATTACTTTATACAAATTATAGAATATACTATTTATAACTATATACAAACTATAGAATATACTATTCCAACAATCTCGTCTGTGTATACTCTGCTGGTTTTCTGGTTTTGACCTGGATCCATTCTCTGATACTTCTTCTGTCCTACTTCCTAGTTGCTGTTAGTGGTGCAGCCCAGCTGATCGGCTTACCGACAGCAGCATGCTGCATTTCTCCTGTTGTGCGCACCAATAAACTGGTCCGTAATTATCCATCCATCTACCCACCCATCTACCCATCAATCTATCTATCTATCTACCTACCTACCTACCTACCTACCTACCTACCTACCTACCTACCTACCTACCTAGCCACCCACCCACCCATCCATCCATCCATCCATCCATCCATCCATCCATCCATCCATCCACCCACCCACGAACATACTGAAAAGTTCTTGAAAAGTTCTTCGATAGTTGATTCTGTCTTGTTTCAGATCCCATTGTGCTGAATGTGGAACCTGAACGTGTGAGTTTTGGAAGGTGAAGAAGAGGTGTTTATTCCATAAGACGGAGGAAGAATAGTGAACAAAGCCAAGGCATCAGAGGATGAGACGAGCACAGATTTAGGGTCCACATCAGACAATAGGTATTTTAACAGTCCATGAAATAAACAACGGAGAGACCGACCTGACTGAAATATCAACCCTGAGATCTTTCACGCACAAGAAGACACAAAGGCAACTTGGAGATTTGAGCGTGTCTTATCTAGAGCTGAAGGATCACATGGTACCTGACCTTTTCTGAAAGGTAAATCCAATGCCACCATCACCTTTTGTGTTGTCCTTCACAGATGCTGCTTTGACGATACCAGGGGCTTTTTTGTGTTGGGTAACTGACGACAGTGGCGGCGGTGGTAATAAGCTCTGTGATTTAAAGGTCAGTCCAGTTACAGGGACAGATGATGGAGTTTAGAATACCGATGAAAGCAAACGACCCCAAACTAAACTGGAGGAAAGGAAACCCAGGTTTCACTTCCTGATCCTGATCCAAGATACGAGACCAGACTAAAGTGTTTTTAGTGAATTACACTAAAGGTGGATGAAACAGACAGTACAGGCTCTGATATGGAATAACATTGAAGGGATATTAAGATTAGTAATCAATAAATATGGATTTTTTTAGCCCAATACGATACAGTATTTTGGGGTTTTTGTGCTGTCAAATGATTATAATTTTTAATCAGATTAATCACAGGGTTGCTTTGGATTAATTTTGATTAATAATGATTGAATATCACATTTAAATCTGTATTAAATGTGTTTAATTTTTCATGAGTAAACAGACGCAAAAAAGAAGGGAACATATCTGCACTGAATGCGTTTGCCACAAGCGAGGTGTTGCATTAGCGTTGCGCTAGCATTAGCCTAGTGATAGCAGAATCCCTGACTAACATGTGCTTCATGTTAATGTGGTATTTTAAGATGAAAATCTTAAATCTCCTTTTATACTTTATGCCAGCCAACTGTTCTGTCATGCAGCATTTTTGTTGTACATAAAAAAAACCTAAGAAACAAAAAATGCTAATTTATTTTTATTTTTTTACAAAACATGCTGAAATCCACTAAAATTCCCAAAAAGTACACAAACAAAAAAAAATGCTATGAAATATCCAAAATATATTGTAAATTCTTCTAAAATACAGAACAAAAACAAAAATTTGATAAAATATCCAGAATATATGCAAAAATAGCATATGCAATTAACGTGTTTATTAAACACCTTTGACAGTTTCAAATGAACAATTGTAAAAAACTGTTCTATTTAATTGCGTTCAATTTTTTAATCACATATGATTATGATGAATTAATCTGAGTTAATGTGTTAATTTTTTTTAATTTTTACATTAGCTTTAACCAATGACTGATACAGGCCACTGATATTTCTGAGCCAATACCGATTTCTTTTCTCTGTCATTTGAAAACAAATGCCCAAAAAAATCTTCTTTAATTACAATAAAAAAATAGTGATGGGTAAAATCATAAATATGACCAAACACACATCTGCTGTTTTCTTCTCTTTTCTTGTTCCTTTTCTTCTTTTTCCTCATTATTTCCTCTCTTATTTTTTCCCTTTTTTGTTACTTCCCTTTTCTCTTCTCCCCCCTTTTTCCTTTCCATTTTTCATTTCTTTCTTCTTTTTTCTCTCTTTTTCCTTTATTTTTTTTGTTTTCTACCCTTCTCTATTTTTTCTCTTTTATTTTCCTTTATTTTTTCTGTCCTTTGTTTTCTACCTCTCGTTTTCTCTTCTTTTTTGGTTCCTACCCCCTTTTCTCTTTTTTTCCCCCTTTTTTCCTTCATCTCTCACTCCTTTTTTCCCTACTGTATAGTGCACAACCAATATTTTCTGACACTCCAGAGTGGAAGTGGGGTTAAACCTCATGTCTTTACTGCCTCAAAACCACAGATCCTCCACCAGCTCCACATAAAATCACTCTATTTCCATTTGCTGATAAAACAATGCGACAGTTGGATATCAGTCCAGAGCCATGAAAACATAGAAATGAAATTCCTTATTTATTAGAAAGTTTCATGTCTCTTCCCCCACTTCCAGAGTTATGACACTAATATTTCACTTGAAGGAGCTCCGACTTCATTCTATTCTCCCTCATGTGTCACTTTAAGCCTGTAATCTCCAAACTGTTCTCTACATGTTCACATCCAGTAATTGGAGTGTTTTATTTCCCGCTGGTGGCTGTGACACCAACATCAAATGTATGAAGCTTTTATCAGCGAGGCGCAGAGCCAGAGAAGAGGGGCCAAGATTCAGAGAGGAGAAGATAATGATGACAAATGTAAAGAGAGCGACGGAGCGAAAAAAGAGCAGCAATAGAGTGAGATTAATGACAGAGCGGCTGCACTGGAGGTGGAGGTGTGTGCAACAGCCTGATCACACGCCATCATCGGCCCACGCTTTCGTACCGTGCGTCCACAACCTGTTACAGCTGAGGGCGTTAATGACGGCGCTGTGACCGACTGAATGACCCGACGGATGAGTTGGTAAGATGACGAATCAGAAGGAGGGGGGCGGGGCTGAAGGACAGAGAAGACGACAGGGAACTGGAACAGCTGGTGGTTTCACGATTAAGTAAGAATAATAATAATAAAAAGTGGTGTCATGTACAACAAACCCTGTCCGCTCCACCCCTGACCTTGACCTTTGACCTACATTCACCAAAATTTTATGAGATCTATTCTGGACCACCTGACACCTTTCCTGAAAATCTTATGGAAATTGATGTTGTAGTTTTTGCATAATGATGCCGATAAACAGATGCCCAAAGCACTTTACATTACACTGGGAAACAGTTGATTTCAGGCTGACAGCTTGTTTTAACACAATTTGTGTGTGCAATTCAAAACTGATCTTAGTTTTTCTCTATCACATCAAGTTCTTTAACTATAGGATCCCTGTTTTCTTCAAACATATGAAAAATACAGTATTTAACAGGTATGTGTTTGTTTTATCAGAATTTTCAAATACTGACAGGCAATGAAAAAAATATGAAAGAAACAGACATGTTTATTTAACACTATTATGTTTTTACAAAGGATATGACTACTGCATGGTACTGCAATTTGGTGCCCTAAAGGAGCACCCCTCTTTCCTTTCTTTGGAATTAGAAATCTGTCAAAATTATGTGATGAAAAGTCAAAATTATGCGAGAAGGCCAAATTATGCCATAAAAAGTCAAAATTATGTGAGAATAAGGCCAAATTATGTGATAAAACGGCCAAATTATGCAGTAAAAAGGCCAAATTATGTAGTAAAAAGCTGAAATTATGCAATAAAATGCCAAAATCATGCCATAAAAAGTCAAAATTATCAGATAAAAAATCCAAAATCCCAGTCACTAAGCACAACCAGAATTAATCCATATACTGTATATGCTCTGTGAGAAAATCAATGTCTTTTAAATGTCTAGTAAATAGTCTACAAAATAAGGTACCTTAATATTCAAATTCTGTGGGACTTGGCGCTCCCAAGACATCTGGTGCCCTTGGCGACCGCCTAGTCTGCCTATGCGTAACGCCGGCCCTGGTCTACTGTCATTCTACTGACCTATTGGGAGCTGCTCACACCTCTCACTGCACTATCTCCATGGTAACTGCACAAACAACTTTCCACATAGCTGTAGATGAGTCCAATCATAATAATCTGTAAAGTCTGACTACAGTTAATCAGTGGAATTGTGTTGATCTGGAGGGTAAACTGTGGACAAAAAACTGGATGTGATAGAAAAAAAACTGACATTTTGGAATCAACACGAACATTTTAGTTTGAATCAGCATAAAAATTGTTCCTCAGTGTTATTCATCCATTATTCATTCACTCTTACAAATTTCACTTTCATAAATTACTGTAGATTTGTATCCACAGCTGCCTTGGGGCAGACTGATAGAAGCGTGGCTGTCAACCTGTGCCAAACAACCACTCCCACCACCACCCAACATTCATCCACCAGTGTGAGTGACACTGGAGGGAGGAGGGTAAAGTGTCTTTGCCCAAGGACACAATGGACTGACTAGGGCAGAGTGGTATTCAAACCACCAAATAAAAAATATAAATACAGCCAGTGTCCATGTAGATATGATATATGAGAGAACCATGTTCTATGAGAACCAACATTAGCTGAATGAGGGAGGTTTACAACTACTTCTATTATAACTATTACTACTACTACTAGTACTATGACGAGTACTATGGTTAAAGTTCAGATCAATAAGTATCAATATCGATATATCAATTAAGAAGAACAGACTGTGGAGTGTTCAATTGTTGGATATACTGAGTTCATGTATATATTGAATCCAAACCTGTACATCCAGTCCAGTAGATTTCACAGGCTTTAGGTTCTGTGTGTGTTCCATTCAGTGGTTGATGCTAATGTTTGTTTTGTTACATTTTCTTGTCATTTTCATCTATTATCCCTAGAAAACTTGGAACCAATCAAGATTATTCATATTTATATCAGCATTTCCCAAAGACTAAAGGACATAAAACAACAGCAGCAGCTTGCTCAAAAACTTTAAAATTAAACTTGACAAAGACATTCACTAGAACAAACTGAAATGACTCCGTTATTAAGTGTTTGTTTGGATGCCCTCCATATTGATTTGACATTCATTTGGCTTAGACGCTATGCCTAAAATTTAAAATGGCAAAGAAAACATCAGTGTTTCACCCTCTAAAAGCAAAACAAATCCATCTTGCTTATAATACTATTCTTGCATTTGAATATAAATCTGTCATCATTGAGCCTCATGTTTCTTCTTTATTGAACTCAAATGAACAATGGCTTCTATGAAGCAGAACAATTAAAGATGCTATCTCATATCCTGAACTTTGCCAATGTACATGTCTCTGTATTATAATTTTTTTTTTTTAATTTTCAGGGTGAAACATTTCATTGATGCATTTAGGTTCTTCTATGTACCTGGTCCAAAAAATAAGACATGGAGTTAAAAATCCAACCCAGATGTAGATGAATGTTCTGAAGCACGTTTGGAAAACAAAAATAAATATTGACTGTCGTTACACACTGAATTTTAAATTTTTTTAAACCCATGTCACATCTTATATGGAGACCTAAATGTCTTTTTTTTATCTAATGTGACTATAATTTATGATTGCTGGTGTGCATTATAAGGCACAGATTCAGATCGGCGCAAGAATGTGTACATTTTCAATCAACCAGTCAATCCAAGGCTTGGATAAGAATTGGTTTTGCAAAAGAGTTCTTATGTTCTGATGAAACACATTTTTTGCATATATTTTTTACATCATAAATCCACATGCAATATGGTCAAAATGACATAAACATTACACACTACTATTATTATTATTATTATTATTATTATTATTATTATTATTATATTTTTATATATTTTTTATTTTACTTTATTCTCTCACAGGTGCATTTTTTAATTTAATTGAATAGTCAAAATATTCCACAAAAATGACCATTGTTGAAAAATAATTGGCAATGTATTTGGAGACTGGAGAACATCAACCAAATGATATGTCTTCAGATTTTGTTTTTAACATTCATACCAAATAAATTACAGAACATTACCTGGAAAAATTACAAAACGGGAGGGGAACGGGAGATGGGTCTGAAATACAGGAAAGTTCCACGAAAAATGGGAGTGTTGACAGTTCAACTAATAGATGGTGGCATCTTAGTAGAACATGTAAAAGGTTATTGCAGTTTGACAAATGTATGGAGGGGGGGGCACCAAACAATATCTTGCTTTGGGCCCCCAATGGAACTAGGAATGGCCCTGCATAAAATAAAATACAGGTTTATCTGGTTGAAGCTGGATGCTTCTCAGTGCAGCTGAACACAGGCCTGGAAGTCCAGAAACATCAGCTGTAATTTAAAGCTCAAATCGCACACTGAGGGCAGGACCTCATTTAGCAAAGAGCACGGAAAGAAAAAGCATCTAACTGAGTCTCAGCGACTCGTACAAGAACAGATGTAATGAGTCCACATTGGCGGAGAAACAAGATTAAGTTAGCTTCACTGTCGCTGACATTGAAGAGTGAAAGACTGAAGAGATTAGCGTTAAAGAAAGACACATGAGGAGGTGAAGGGGGAAGCTTTCAGTCTGATCCTGTTTGCTCCTGGTAGATTCTGTTGGTTTCTGTAAATTAGAGTCTGGTTTGGACCGGTTCCATATGTAAAGTGTCATGAGATAACTTCTGCTGTGATGAATGACATTTGATTTGATTTTGTATGTTTAAAACTTTATCAACATACTTCTTCTATTGTTTCTAAAAGTTACACCTAATCTAATAAACCAAACATCCACCTTCACTAACATCCTAATATTGAAGATGTAAAAGGTTTCATTATGGGAATAGTGTCTTAAATATATAACTTTTTTCTTATTACTCCAACGCCGAAGGGAGAAGGGGTGTTGGTTTGGTTTGTTTTGTTTTTAATTTTGTTTGTTTGTCCATTTGTTTTTCAGCAACTTTACCAAAAACTGGACCAATTTCCATATAATTTTCAGGAAACGTATGATGTGGTCCAGAATAGACCCCGTTACATTTTGGTGAATGTAGGTCAAAGGTCAAGGTCAAAATCAGAACCTTGAAGGACAAATTTAAATATCCAATGTTTGAACTAGTCATCTTACAGATTTCTAATGAGCACCAAAATGCTGGTCTTTCAATTCTGCATCTTGTGTTTACAGATATTGACCTATTATTGACCCAATAGGTCAGGGGTCACTAAGTCAAAACCTAAAAAACTAAATGGACTACAACAGAAAAATGAGTGGAAATAGTTACCATCATTGACAGATAGGAAACCTGACCTTTGACCTTGAGTGAGCAAGGAATCAAGTTCACATGATTTAATATGTTAGTAACTTGGAAAGGTGTGGTGATAAGTGCTCGGTGACTATTGTTGGCAGATAGGAAACTACATGTAAGCTCCAAAATGGCTCCAAAAATCAATTCAATTCAATTCAATTTTATTTATAAAGCCCTAAATCACAACAACGTCGTCTCAGAGGGCTTTACAAAAACATAATCAACTACAGAAATACATGAAAAGTCCCAGGCATCCCCTGTCCTTAGACCCTCCTTCTCGGCAAGAAAAAACTTCCAAACCCAGTGGGAAAAAGAAGAAATCTTGAGGAGAACCACAATGAAGGAGAGATCCACTCCCATGGACGGACAGGCTATAGATGAACGTCCATGTATAAATGCAGGATGGGGGGCTGGTCCAGACAGGCAGGAGCGGTGGTCCGGGGTCACAGGTCAGCACGACCTTTGACCTTGAAAGGTTAAACCTATAGTCTCATGTTTTGAAAAGGAGCCCTCCATTAAGTCCTAAAATGTTTGAAAGGGGATAGGGTTTGTTGTGCCTTGCACCACTTGTTAATTAAATTCTTTAATTAAATTCTTTAAATAAATCCAAAATTATTAAAGACCAAAGACAAAACTTTCATATAGGAGTCTCTGCAAACAGATGAAACCTGAGGAAACCCATGTGAAAATGAATGCCTGCAATGCAAACTGAGGATGATGGAATCACAGCCTGGGATCTTTATATTCATTTATTCAGATTGTGTGTGTTTGCTCAGTTTAATGAGACAATAATTATTTTAGTGTCAGAGAAAGCAGGTGTTTGTGTGAAGGCTGCCCTCACTTTAATGGTTTGTTAATGGATTTACTCAGACACATAAGTGGGCGTGTCCTCCAGAGGATGTCATGGTAACGGAGGTTAAAATGCTCAGCGGGTTCCGACCCAGTGCTGTTTTTCACTGTGTTCCTTCACTGTTTAGAAATTCACTGAGGAGCTGAGATTTAATTTATTCGATTAGTGATAATGGTCTACGTGGACAGAATGCATGAAGGAGATGTGAAGAAGCCAAACCTCCAAAAGGCTTTATTCCCCTTTTCACTGGGACCAATATGCTTTTTCCATGTGCTTTTACGCCTTCATAACAGGCTGAGATTGATTGATTTATGTCATTTTTGCAAAAAAAAAAAAAAAATCACAAAATGTTGTTGCCAGATCTTTTGCATTTTTTCAGGAGTAACTTAATTTTTAAAAGCTGCCCATAAATTATCAATATTATAAGTAATAAAAGGTTAAAACAGTGTGTAATAGTAGAAAATAAACAATCTGACTTGCACTTGTTTTTAATCTTATAAAAGGGATGTGTGTTGCACATCAGAAGTTGCTTTTCCATCAAACATCTGCACCAAATTTTACTGTTCAATGTTGAACAAACACAAGTGCAAAATGCAAAATTTGTGTTTCAGGTACATGGGCCAGACGTGGCCGTCAAACAGGCTAGGGGGATCTAGATTAATCTCACCCAACATTGGTTGAGAGAGATTATTGTAATCAGTGTGTGTGTCTGTGTGTGTATCTGTATGTGTGTGTGTGGTGTTTGTCTGCAGAGATATATCATGCTATAACTCAATGAATACTTGAAATATCACCATGAAATAACATGGGCATATACATAATACTAATGAGCATCAGATGTAATGATCAATTTGAGTAAAGGTCAAAGGTCAAGGTCGTATTTAGCAGGAAGGTCAAAATCACATTATTGTCTCTAATTCAAGAATAGGTTGTCATAGAAACTTGAGATAAGGGCGAGATTAGGCAGTCTCTGAATACTTGTTTATTTATTATTGTAAGATGATACAAGAAGTAATTCCATGAATATGGCAATGAACGTAAATATGTTATTTCACACATATATTCATTATTGTTATATACTACCCCTCTGTCTCGTACTAAATAAAAAATATGTGGTTTCCTAGTGTGTCCACACATTCTGATCCACATTTCTGTTCAAACTCTTCATCTTTGCTTGTCGTAACCTCTGTCAACATCTGTTCCTAGTTTTTTTTATTCTCCTGACTGTAGTTGCCAAAAAGGGGTTTTCCATTAGTTTTATGTGATATATTATTTGTTCAATGCCCAAAAAAACCACCTCCTGCCAGTGCAAAAAAAATAAGGAAGGAACAGACTATTGAACAAGGAACAAACTATTGAAAATGGCAATTTGATAGGATCAATATTTTAAGAGATATTAGGAATTTTGCCTCCCAGTGGCTAATCACATTGTTATACCCAGGATCATAGAATCATCATTGAAGAGTGTTACCTAGCAACAGATAAATAATAGGGCCATGGCGTAACGTGGTGTCAGATTTCCTGTGCAGACGCAGACATGCCATTTGAGAGGTTATTCAACTGAAAATTGGTGAGCAATTTACCAAGAAAGTAAAGAAAGGAAAGGACCGAAGTGGATCAGCGGATCCAGAAACCATATGGATGTTCAAAATAAATAAACCCTCAACTATTTTCCATTTGGTCAGATATTTCAATGTCCTCAATCAGGTAAATCAAAAGAAAAGACTGTTCAAGATAGTTCAGGGGCCTCATGTACAAAGGGTGTTTATGCCTCAAAACTACGGTATGACATTTTCCACGCTCATCTTCAGATGTACAAAGACTGAAATGGCTGCTCCACACCAACTCTATATCTGGTGTATGCAACATGTCTAGTGCTTTGGAACCATTGGTAACACTTAGAGCTGGTACTGACAAACTTAATAATATGAAAAAGTTCCTCTGAGTGATGTATATATCAGAGGTACACAGATACACCGACACGCCACCCCACCTGCAGCCCCTGTTGATATAAATGTTTTGCATGTGGAGGAGTTCAGTACTCCATGCTGAATGGGATGTATGCAAGAAATGTGCTTGGATTCAGGGACACGTGTGTACGCCAGATTTCAGTCTTTGTGTATGAGGGCCCTGGTGTTTATCCTGTCTTACAAAAGCTTTCAGAGGTCACATGGTTCTGGTTGTGTGTGTGCACATTCAGACATAACAAGTCCTGATGTGGCTCATTATGTGCTAGGTGGAGTTTGCATGGTAGAATCATTAGAGTTGCATTGTAGATGGGAGACAGGTGGTGACACAGACCACTACCTCTGGTAACAGACAGATGTTCCAACTGGACATAGGTTGGCTTCTTTCACACCTTTCTTGAAACCATCTGTCTTCCCTGTCCAAGCTGTGTACGTGTTCATCCTTGCAGGAGTGTCCTTGAGTCTCCAGGTGAAGGTAAATGGCACAATCCTGTCCTGATGTGTTAATGTGTGTTTGGTCCTGCAGACACACAACAGGACACATGGGACCTCTGAAGGCGTTTACACAGGGAAAGGATAAATACCTGCTCCAGTATCGGCAGCCTTTACGAATCAGTGTTCCAAGTACTCGTCTGCATTCAGCAAATTGTAGAAATATTTTCAAGATTGCAGGAGAAAAAGTAATAAATTGTAATTTTGCAGAAAATAAAAATCAGGCTTAGGCACTGGTTCTCAATTTGGCAAACCAGCAACACACTAACATCTGTGTAGCATGTACCTGGTGGTGTTTTCCAGCTCGGCCATATGGGGTAAAAGTTGAGCAATATTTACATAATAATGACCATGGGAGGGACCCGACAAGTACCTAGATAGTGTTCACTAGTTCACACCATGTATCTTACAGAAGTCAGCATACTCTAAAATTTTTTGTTTTATCATACTTATATATATATATATATATATATATATATATATATATATATATATATATATATATGAATTCATGCTGCACAGCATGGGTGGAAGTTGAAACACCACCTATTGCTTCACCTCCAGCCAAACGCTGTTGGGTTCAAAAAGTTAGAAAAACTTTCTGAAGTAACTTTGTGTCAAGTCTGAGCTGATGTTTATTGTGAAACAGATCTGAATCCTACAATGGAGTACAGTCAAAAAACCCTTCAGTGCAGCTCAGACTAAAGGAAAACCAAGGCTTCAGGTTCAGAATCCATCCCATAAATAACAAACACACAGTGATGCAGGTGAAACGTACAACTCATATGAGATGGAAGCGGTTTGAAAATACCTGCTTGTTCAGGCTTTAGCTTTTAGCAGAATGTAAGACGGAGGCACAGATGGAGAGAACTCTGCAAAAGGGAGTTGTTTTCCATCCGATTTATCATTTTCATAAATCCGTAAGAGTTTTCCCACAAGTGGATGCAAATCCACACCTGTCACATGTTTGTGTTTATCAGGCTTTTCATACACGTATGTGTCAATGGAAAAAGTATTATCACATCCTGCAGGACTGAAGCAAAAACACTGCACTGGTGACACTAATCAGGACTTTAACTACAAGAAATTAACATAACTAATGCAGCTGTAAAATTATTACAATTTTAATCACATTACTCGCATGGGATTAATTTAGATTAATCATGATTACATATAAATTTTATAAACTATTTTAATAGTGTTTCATTTTGCATGAGCTAACACATGCATGGAAGAAGGGAATAAATCTGCACTTAATATGTTTTTTGCAAACTGGGCGACACCTTAGCCAAAATGCAGCAGAATCCCTTACTAAATATATTTTGTTTACTGAAATTTCCCACAAAATACACAAAAATACACTAAGAAACAAAAAACATACTCTAAAAATTCACAAAAAACAAACTAATACAATAAAGCAATGAAATATCTAAAACATTATCTAAATTATTCTAAAATTCACTGCAAAACACAAAAATGTGGTGAAATATCCGAAAACATATGCAAAACTCTTCCAAAATATACTACAAAAGATCAAATGTGATCAAATTTCCAAAACATATGCAAAACTTTGAATATACATGCAACACTTTCAACCAAACTACTTGAAACAAAAAACGGTTGTTTTTAATTGTATTAAAGATTTAATCAAAATAATCATTATGATGGATCAATCTGCTTAATTTGTATTAATCTGTTTTGACAAACTTACTTAAAACATTAAATATATTAAAGGCAAGGTATGAGATCATAGAAAACAGATTGCAGCAGCCATATTTTGAAAATACACATTTCAAAAGTCCAAACTAGTGATCAACCGATATAGATATTTTTTTGGGCAGATACCTTTTTTTGTTAGCCTGTGCCGATGACTGATACAAACCACTACTTATTTTTCTTTCGCTGTCAAAGAATAACAAATGTCAGAAAATCTTACTTTTTTTAGAGGAAACATTTATTGAACTAAAAATAATATCATACTGGTAAAGAAAGGGGAAAGGTAAGATAGAACAGGTAACATGAACATCTCACATAATAAAACTTACATTCAGATAAAAACAAAGTCTTCAGTCACTTAAGCAGCATTTCCACAACATGGTATTGACTCTTGTCGACTCTACTTGATTCTACATGGATACCAGGAACTAGTTCGCGAGAGTGTTTCTGTACTGGCTCCAAATATTGTCTTAGAACTATCAGGGACCTGTATCAGGCATAGCCTAAGGCTGATGTAAAAAATAAAATAAAAAATTGGTATCAGACCCAAACAAAATCCACTAACTCTAATCAATGACCGAAACTGCACAAAAGTAATTGTTTCTTTTGCTTCTAATTCTAATCTGTGAAGAAAAAGCCATTGGATCCCAGGAACAGCATCATATTAATGATGAAGCACAAGTCGTTTTTCTGTTGACCCTCAAATTGTGCAATTATAACTTATGCATAAAAATTTACCAAATGGAAAAGTTACAATTTCCACAAAACCTTTGTTTTTCCAATTAAAAATTTTGTTCTGGCAAGACGTGATTTTTTTGGGCATAGTGCGAATGATATATTATGCAAAAGTGCAATGGAAAGGCTTTTTCACAACTAGTCAGGGGAATAAAAAAAAAACAAACAATGCTGACAGACATAAAGATTTTGAACAGAGACATGGAGTGAATGGGGGGGGGGGGGGTCCCAGGTCCAAATGGACCAGCCCTTCGGGGGAGGACCCACATTTATCAGATTTTTTTAAATTAAATAATTATATTTATAAATGCGTATTTCCTGATTAAATGGGAAAAATAAAACAACTGTAAATGTGCCCCGGTTTGTTGAGTGTGTTGAGTTCGCAAAGTTCATCTCGCATGATGCACTCTTACTACAAAGTATCTGTGACCCCCCCTGTACCCCAGCTGACTAAAATTCCCATGGTTTGTGAACGCACCTATAACTTGCCTCATGCACCCAGTAACTGACACGAACAGAATGCTGCTAGGATGCACACACTGTTAGACTAAGAAAAATCTGTGTCTTTTCACGACTGAAAATGCTAATTTTTTTTGTTCCATGACAGATTTCTTATGAAAATAAATCACTCATTCGAACACATACGGTTTTGAGAAGAAACACGTTTTACTTTGTTGACCCCAGGAAACCTGCCGGGACTACTTTCACTTTGACCAAAACAGGACCAGAACTGGGATCACAGGACACTGTCGGGGGTAAGTCACTGTGGGTGCACCAGAGTCAAGACGGTGATCCCATACAGATTCATGTGAAAAATACTGAACTATCCCTTTAATGGACGTTACGCACTTCTGTTTTTTCAACATACAGTAAATGTCGGTAAAGTTTTGCACCTATGTCTTATGGAAAGGAGACTACAGTAAGACATTTTAAATTATAAACCTGAGCTGTGGGGAAGTGAGTATTTACTGACATTTATACACAAACTGATTTAATAATTGCCTGTTTGAGTAACAATAAAAAGAGTTATGAGTATTTAATGTGGTTCATCCTTTACTCTGCACTGAGGCTGATAATGTTATTCCAGGTGATTCAGAGGAAAGCACACGCATGCAAATGAGCAAAACACACACACACAAACCCTGCAGTGTTTGACAGCAGTGTGGTCTATCTCTCACACACTGATGAACACTGACACTGTGGGAAAACCTGCAGGGGGTTAACTGTCACACACACACACACACACACACTGATAAAGACACACCATTAAGACACACAGATGAATAACAATGTATACAGACGACTAAGATGCACACAGACCCACAAAGGCCTGCACAGGCCAATACATATATATACACACACACACACACACACACACACAGAGATCTCCTCCATGAAGTGTTCGCCTTCAGCTCTTCCTGAAATCTGAATCCATGTGTGGTTCAGTGTGTGTTTGTGCGCTCAGAGCAAGGTGACTGTCACAGTAAATTAGAGCATGTGAGCGCGCGCACACACACACACACACACACACACACACCTACCTGCTGGGTTTGGCTGACTGACTACAGCAGCAGACTGCAGCCTCTCTACAGCTACACACGGTGTGTATGTGCATGTGTTCTTTGACACTAAAAAATGCCTGGTTGTCAAACAGCTGCTGTTTCTCTATTGAACCTTTATCTGTAAAAACTGAATATTAAGAAAAAACACACTTTTGTGTATTCGGATAAAAATGTCCCACATCCATACATGATAATAGAGACATGATGGTGGTGTGCCCAGAAGATGGACACTGTGGACAGTGTTATCCACAGGGTGGACACTGTGGACAGTGTTATCCACAGGGTGGATACTGCGGACACTGTTATCCACAGGATGGACACTGTGGACAGTGTTATCCACAGGGTGGACACTGTGGACACTGTTATCCACAGGATGGACACTGTGGACAGTGTCATCCACAGGGTGGACACTGTGGACAGTGTCATCCAATGACGGCAGTTTTGCATTTACTCATCAAACTACAGTCCACATTTCTATTGGACCTGATCAGACATTTCTGGGTCACTTCCACTCAGCTGTGTTTTAAATGTAAATGTGATGTGCACTTCTGGAATGTACAGAGATGAAGGAAACGTTTGTAAAATGAGCCTGTTTTAATACTAAAATATTGATTGGCATTCATGGAGAAGCAGCGTTAAATCACATCCATGAATAAGTTAAGGGGATGACTTCAGTGTTCAGTTCTCTGAAACTGTCCTGATGTCAAACAAAGGTCAGAAGAGCACGTGCACCTGTGTAGATGTGTCCACCTCAGGGTTCTTATCTGTCCACAGGAGTCCAAGTGCTGCTGGGGCAGGGATGGAAACTCCAACTGCAGAAGAATTGAACCCACAATAAAACTGCTTTTATATCCAAACTCTATACTTCTAACTTTTAAATTAACAATTATTAAAACATATAAATCTCATGGTTAACTAAAGAAATTCCTTCTTTAAAGACTGGGATTAGTTTTGGTAGTTGAGATAAGGGCATGAGTTACATAACTTCAAATTAAATAATATTCTTTTCTGTTGTATATTTAGCAATTTGTTTGTTTACTTTTTTTCTTGTGGAAACATATTAAATATAAACAGGGTTAGGCAATAATAAGTTTGACTTCAGCCTAAACCCTTTCAGTCACATTCTAACTCAGGGCTCTCCCCAGACAGTAGCATAGAGGCGCTCCACCTCCTCTTCAATCTGACCGCCTCCTTGCTTCCAGTGTCGTTCCAGCAAATTCTTGCACATGCAGTCATCGCACGATGTTTCAAGTATTTAAAAGGCCACGGTCCGAAATTTAACATAAACAACTCCAGTTGTTACCCAGTATCTACTACTACCTGGGTCCAGCAGCAACCTCTGCTATAGCTACACAGGACTTTTTTTTTATTCTTTTTTTTGGCACTTATTTTGTTCATTTTAAAACACAGTACGCCTGCAGAGAGCTTATTTTCTTTCCTATTTGTTTGTTGCACACTGAAAAACATGTTTCATATTGAACTTGAATCCAGGTTCTACTACTACTACTACTACTACTACTACTACTACTACTACTACTACCAGTGACAATTGAAGTGGGTTGCTGGGAAATTGAATGGGTCCTCCAATTAAAAAAAAAAAAAAGCACTTCTTTCCATTTCTTATATTTATCTATTTTATAAATTGTAGCATTAAATTCAATTGATGATGGTAAGGTAAGAATATATAAACCATTCTGAAGTGCAACAGCAACACCACATACACAAAAGGATGTTTTACACTAAAGACTATTAGGACACATTTGGCTTATTTTATTTTGAACGCTGTCATCTGATCAATCATCTATGGATTTGGACAAATGTGGTGTGATTTCCACAGCAACAGTCCAGTGAACATAACCCAGTAAACACACATCAGATCCACAAAGACCTAGAAACTACAAGAAGATTTAAAGGAATGCAATGGAAATTAATGTTGAGGATGTGTTTGTTTTGTTTTTTTTACACCAAATATTTGTTTTCATCAATTTTTTTGCTAAAATATGTGGATTTGAAGAAATCGACTTTTTTTTTTTAAATTCCAAATGTTGCAACTTTGGAAAAACTGATAATTCCTCAAATTTCCCCTCTGTACAATGCATAAATACAACCCTTAACTGTAAAGTTCTCAACTTTGAACTGTAAATGTCACAGACATCAGTCTGTTTGTAAATGGTGTGTTTCAGTCCATACCTACCAATTTTGAAAATCTAAATGTATTAGTGTTTGTAAGTCTACAGCTTTGTACCTGATAAATAAACAGTAAAAGTGAATATTTTAGTACAAACTACAGGATGTCCCCTTTACAAGAACCCATTTGTTTATCTGTAAACGGTTGAAGAACAGCTGCAGGAATGTTTTAACTGTTTTAAGCTAAATCACCTCAGAACAGTAAAGGGTTAACGAGCTTCACAGTCTGTCGTACTGATGCATGTGTCAACTGAAGCATCTGTACAGAGGAACAAGGAGACACCAAGGTGAGACATGCTTATTAGATCCACTTATCTCCCCCTCACACACCAACAACAATGGGTGTGGGGGGTGGGGGGGGGGGGGGTGCATCCAGAGGTCGACCACAACAAAACCCTTACGTTGCCGTGTCGCTGCTGCTTGGCTTCTTACTGTGGAAACTTTAACTGATCACATGTTCAAGTTACATGGAAATAACATGGCTGCTTAAGTACAGATAGCTGCTGCTTCTGTGTCATGTTTATCTACATTATAAAAGGGAAACAGGTCTGGTTTGTGTGTGTTTGTTTCTTGGGCATCACACTAAATCTATAGAGGTGACTACTGCAGTTTGGCATTCTTAAAAGTTTTTTGGTTAAGTAACAGCCTAGCGAAAATGGCAAATTGATAGGACTAATATTTTTGGAGATAACAGTTATTTTGGAATATAATAGCCTGAAAACCACATTACTATGCACAGAATCATGACAAGACATTGGTGATGACTGCTGGACAAATGCTGTAGGGAATTTGTTAATACACAACAAATACCTGATAAAAAAATAAAAAAATAAAAAAATATCTGTAGGAGGACCCAGATACTGCCCCTCCAGTTTCGATATGGATTTTAACACATTCAAATGGACAACGATAAAGTCCATGTTCTAATAAGACATATGAACCAATGTTGTCAGTAACATATGCAACACTGCAACAAAAGGAAAATAAATAACTATTCCAACACCAGCAGAACCTCAGCCTTTTCTTCTATGAACCAGACTGACACCAGCAGAAATTAGCTTTCTTAAATCAGATTTTCCAGATTTATTGTTTATAAATCAGTTCTTATATCTGACTTAAAAGTTCCTCTTTGTGTGATTCTGTTTTATTTTTAAGTGTGATGAAATATTTGGACTAGAAATGAGAAAAATACACTTGGTAAGATTTAGATTTGACCTGCGCTTTGGTTTTTGGGTAGTGTTCAGGTTGTTTCTGAGTGATTTTAAGGTAATTTTTGGGGTGTTAGTGTGAGGTTTTTTGGGGTTATTTTCTGATGTTTTTTGGGTTGATTTTTAGTATTTTTTGGATTGCGTTAGAAGGTATACATGTGATTTTTTTATTTATTTATTTATTTTACAAAAATTTATCTTTAGCTGTTACATGGCTAGCATAATTTTTTTCTACCTTCGGAGGTGTTTTCTGAAATAGAAGAATTTACAAGATATTCCTGGTATATTCAGTACTTCTGACTTCCTGTCAGCCATCTTGGTTATGAGTCAAATCTTAAAAAAAAAAAAAAAAAAAAAGCAGTTTCCATGAGTGGCCAGTAGGTGTCAGTGTATGTGATGATGCATAAAGTGTTCATCGTGTTGGATGTGGAACTAAAAGAAGCAAACTTATGAATATTGAATAGAATGGTGTTAATGTACAGTGTGTATGAAAGGGTTAAATGGACAGAAACCTGCAGATGTGTCTTTGCAGAGCTCACAGGTGTGTTTTCTGTCTGGAATGAACAGAAGCTGATGCAGTGTTCAACAGTTTCCCCAGATTTGGTGCATTATGTAGTTAGTGTTTGTTTCTTGGTTCAGCCTCAGTGGATGTAGGAGTACTGCAGTAGTTTCTGGAGGTCACTGCAATGCAACAGTAGCTCTGCACACACACAACAACACACAATCTAACACACTAACGCACACGCATTCCCAGAGGAGGTGGCATTAATCTACTACAATGCTCTAGACTGGACCAGTTTGCAACAAAACAGACAGGCAGCAGAGATTCAGAGCAGAGAGGCGGCGTCTGGATGTAGTTTTAATACGAATGGTGATCACAAAAAGCAGCAAACGCACCATTACCTGCATCTGAGGATGGTTCTACTGCAGAGCTGGGTCTAGTTCCTCAACCTAAATGTCTGACAACAGTAGAATTTCTACCACGATACAAGGCTTTGGATATCAGAGGCGTGGGTCAGGAGGAGTTTCGTCTGAAATACAACTGAGTTTCACTGAAAAAAATCTGCCAAATTAAGCCTGGGTTGTAAAGCTGCTTTATTTAACGGCAATGGGGAGGCTAAGTCACGCCCTTCTATGGGTGCTTAGCTCGCACAAAATGTGAATGGGAGTTAGTGAAGTGAGTCAAGCTAAATTCTTATTCCGTTTGACAAGTGTTCTGAAATTCACATATGATAGCGGTTAATAAGAAATATATGATGTGGCATAGGCAGATCACCTGTTTTTCATGGGAAGAAAATGTGACGTAAGGTTTCATGTGGGTTTAGTAAGAGACTATAATGCGTCGCGTATGTCTTATGCTGTGGTGATGCCACATGTGTGCCAGGTGTGTAGTTCAAATTATTAACAGGTTTTACTCGCAAATGAATCAGACGTTGATTAGCAGAAGCAGTTGAAATAATTATCATTTATTATGAGGTACAACATGTGTATGATTCAGGGCACATGACAAAACTGATATGATTTTAGCATTTTATTTCCCATTGAATACCATTCATTAATTTTCCGATCTCAGGTACCATGAGCCTCCCGGAAGGGGCGGAGACTTAGGCTCCCCATGCTCTGGGGCATTTTTACACTTTTTTCAAGCTTGCAAAGCCTTAAAAAGAGGGTTTTTGAAGTTGTCTTTGGGTAGTTGAGTTGGTTTTACGGTGATTATTGGGCGGTTTATGGGTAGTTTTAGGGTGGTGTTTTGGTAGTTTATGGGTAGTTTTAAGATGGTTTTTGAGTGGTTTTAAGATGGTTTTTGGGTGGTTCATGGGTACTTTCAGGTTCGATTAGGGATAGTTTCAGTGTGATGTATGGGTATGGGTGTAGGGTGGTTTTTGAATGGTTTATGGGTACTGTAGTTTAAGATTGTTTTGGGGTGTTTTATGGGTCGTCTTGAGTGGTGTTTGGGAGGTTTCTGGGCAGTTTTCGGGTGGTTTATGGGTAGTTTAAGATTGTTTTTGGATGGTTTATGGGTAGTTTTAGGGTGGTTTTTGGGTGCTTTAGGGGTAGTTTTAAGGTGGTGTTTGGGTGGTTTAGGGGTAGTTTTGGCAAATTAAGCTAAACAATCTTGAACTGAGCAAAAAATAAATAAATCTTGAATTAAACAAAAATAAATAAATGCATTTTGGATTAAACAAAGAAAAATTCTGCCAGTGGAACAAGTGAAAACTATCTTGGTCAGATTTGTTGAATCAGATTTTTCAGATCTATCGTCTATAAATCACATTCCTCTTTAGGCGAATCTGTCTGATTTTAAGTGTGATAAGATATTTGGACTAGAAAAGAGAAAAGTAGACTTGGTCAGAATATTTCTTTCCCCAGTGTGTGTGATCTTACACTGTAACACAGTAGACACTGAATAGTCATTTTCTCTTTACATATGTAGATAATCAGCAGACTAGGCGAATAGGTTGTCAGGTATTATATAATACTTGGCAGTTACAGAAGGAATTGCACAGGGTGATGATTAGATTAAAGCTGCAGCTCTGTATTAAAATATTCATAGTTTGACTTGACCTATTAAAAAGGTGACAATCCAATACTCGGCCTCATAATGACACGAAGCCGACTTCAAAGCCTGTGGAAGTGAAGTGAGTGTGAACGTGCGCCTGCTCCGATGCTTCCTGCTGGAAACCCAAAGAGCTTCACAGTATGGATTCAACCTGAAAACTCAGATCAAGTCACTTCCATCCCTTCTGCTTGACAGGACATCTGCATATTAGAGACACGTGTATGACCTCTGTAACCTCCAACTAGCAAAGGACGACTCCAGAGCAGGTCACATGACTCACATCAGACCAATCCTATACAACCTGATCAGGTACAACGGGGACGTCAAAGTAATTTTAGATCAGGTTCCACTTTCAGCCCAATGGGATCTGAAGTAAAATAACACAATAAGGTAGAAGTAATGTCAACTCCAAACTTTTAGATATATTTTAAAGATGTGCTTATAGAAATATTACTGTATATTTTTTCATAATACTATAAAGACAGAAATCAGATTATTTCATTCAAGTACTTTCTTTGCTTTTTTGCTTAAATCATTTTGTTTCTTATTTCAAGCAAAAAAATCTAAATAAAAATGCCAATGGACAATACATATTTAAAATGTTATTTCAAGAAATGTTGCCAAGATCAGATTCATTTGACTTATGAGTGGTTTTTGGGTTGTATTCAGGTTGTTTGAGTCATTTTCTAAATTGTATTTTTAGCATTTCTCTTCCAAATATCTCATCACACTTAAAATAACACAGAATTACCCACAGAGACATTTTTCAGCGTGATATAAGAACTGATTTATTGACAATGTGTCTGGAAAATCTGATTTCAAGAAATCTTACAAACATAATTTCACTTGTTCTATTGGTACAATTTTTTTTTGCTTAATTAAAGCATAAATATATTGTATTAAATAAGTGGTCCCTCATTTTTAGCAGGGGTTACATTCTAAAAACGACACAACAGGACAAATCTGCAAAGTATTCAGTTTTTTTTAAACAATATATTCCATATATTTTAGGTGTGAAATGTCAGCCACACTTCTGTCAGTCTGCCCCAGGGCAGCTATGGATACAGATGTAGTTTACCACCACCAGAGTGAGAACATGAGAGTGAATAAACAATGGATCCACTGTATGCATTTTGAGTAGAAATGCATTGTATAAATCTATTCCATTATGATTATTATTACTACTCTGATAAAACAGCCTACCTTTTCCACTCCTTTCATATGAGCTTATCAAATTCTGCACAACATTTCTTATGATACTGTTACAGGCCTTTTTTTTTTTTTTTAGAAATGAGGAAAAATATACATGGTGGGAGTTGAATTTTTGCAGCACAACCATTGGCTTCATTGGACGACCCAGTCTACCAACTGAACCACAACTGTCTATGTTGATAGCGGATGTGGATCAAATAATGTCAGAATTATTCCAACAAATGCATCCTGGGAAACGAACTACAAAACACGATGGCATCCTTGTAATTGTGCCCAAAAGACATTATCAAAAGTATCGATGGCAGGCAGTCACGGCATCAGGTGTTGTGCAGATATTAAAGCAGCAGCAATGGACTATAATTTACCATTACCAACATTTACTACCATAACCATTGTCATTTTGCCCATGTCGGTAAATTCAGTATTTTAATTTGTCTACTTTAACTGTGCTGGTATGTTATGTTTATTCCAATTCAAGACAATGTGGAGTGTGTATAATCATGTGACTCCACCCATCCAGTCTGAACAGAAGGGAAACAGATGATGTATGATGGTTCAAATGAAGAATTGGCTATAACAGACGTAACCATAGCAACCATAGGAATGTGAGTCCAAGTTGATCCTGTTGTACTTGTTCCGAAAATTTGAAAATTTGACATCTGTGATTTGGAAATATTTTGGGTTCCACAAAGATAATGTTGAATGAAAGAACATGAAATGTGTTACAGATCAGCTGACGTCAATTAGCAACTGGATTTTGCCGTGGCAGTGCTGCCAACAAACATGTTTTACAAAAAAATTCTCACTGTATCACTAGACTTACAGTATTACACAGGTATAATATATAGTTAGTCCAGGACAAATGTCCTGCTCCTAAAATGAAAGTTTCAGATGCTTCAGGAGGAGAAAAGATTTAAAAAAATGGCCATAAAGCTTTACACTTATGAGGGGGATACAGACTGCACTCTGTTACCCCACCATAGAATTAACAGATGGAAACATCCGTGAGACATTTACGAACTGAAAGTCCCCCCCAATTTTCACTTGTTCCATTGGCAGATTTATTTTTTTTAATTCAGTGCAATTTTAACATTGTTGTGCCTCTTATTAAATATATTTGCATTTATAGATCACAGATCAAGAATCATTATTGTCATTATGCAGGCACAATGAAATTTCGTTCAGTGGTTCTTGGCTTAGGACACACAATAAAAGACACAATATAAAAATATATCTGAATGGTAAAACTAGCCCAAGGATATTGCACATTAGTTGAGGGATCTATACCCTGTAATGCATATGTGAGACACTTAAAATTCAAAATAATTTTCTTTGCTTAATTCAGACATATAGCATTTTTTTTTCTTAATTCAAACATTTTTTTTGTTGTTTCATTTAATATTTTTTTTTGCTTCATTCAAGCAAAAAAATCCTCCAATGGAAGAAGTAAAAATAACAAACAAAACAAAAAAAAAAAACCCCACAACTGAAAATTGAACTTGGTCAGATTTCTTAAAATCATATTTTCCAGATCTACTGTCTATAAATCAGTTCTTATATCTGACTGAAAAGTTCTTCTGTAGGTGATTTTGTCTGATTTTAAATGTGATGAATTATGTGGACTAGAAATGAGAAACATACCCTTGGTAATATTTAGATTTTTGCAGTATGTGTCCATAAACCCACAAAAAGACACACAGCAAATAGACCTAAACGGATATTTTACAGTTGGAAATATTTGGTCCATGATCAAACAGCAGCAGCATTTACCTTCAGCTCCTTGATGCAAAAAGAGCCTTTCAACCTGAGCTGCGTCCAGACGGACAAACACACACAATAGACCACTGAGTGAATGAACGAGTGTGTGCGTGTGTGTCTATACGCAACACCATACAGGAGTTAAGTTAATCTGAGCCAGTCATCAGCAGCTACACAACAACACACAACACCTTGACCTGTGCAGATCAATGACTCATGACACACACACACACACACACGCACACACACACACCTGTTTGTGCACAGAAGCAGACAGGTTAAAGGTGACCTCTATCTGGATTCAGTCACACACAGCCTTGTCAGAACTTGTGTGTAGAAACCAGCAGAACACACACACACACACACACACACACACACACACACAGCTGCATACACAGCGTACTCACCCGGCGGCAACATCGTCCATACTTTAGTTTGCACACACCGACATAAATCCACATGTACCGCTTAGTGTGTGTTTGTGTGTCGGCTCCGTGTCTGATTCACCGTAATGCTCCCATATCCAGGAAACGAGCCATGAATGTGTGTACGTGTGTGTCTGTGTGAGAGCGCCGGCTGCTGTGGTACTGAGGCTGAGAGCGACGAACAGCTCTGTTATACACTCCAACCTCCACTACTCTAGCCCCTCTCTCTGTCTCTCTCTCTCTCTCTCTCTGTCTCCCCTCTCCCAGTCATCATCATCCCCCTCTCCCTACCCACCAATCCACTCTATCAGATTCTAATTTCCTTGCCTCGTCTCCATCATAAAAACCCAAACAGCCACTGTCGACCAAAACCATCCACTGATTTAAAATCTGTCGAACTTCCGAACCATTTATCCTAAAAAAATTCATGTAAAAAATGTATGAAATAAAAGTATGTGTCAGTATAGAAACAGTGATGTTGTGTTCAGTGTCAGGTATCTCTGAACTCCATAAGAGGCTGTGCATTCTGTTATAACACCTAGTGCTTTATATGATTTTGTATGTTATTTGGCCTCCTGTACACAAAGTGGTGTGTCTGTGTGTGTGTGTGTCTGTGCATGTGTGTTGACCATGTGTCTATGTTTAGTTTTTGAAAATTGTATGAAGCAAATTGTAAATACAGTACTGATTACCACATTGACTCAAATATAGGATGTTTTTTGTTGTTGTTGAAAATAATGTGAAAAAGTGACACATGCTGATAGTTGTCTGGGGTTGCTACACCACTACAACAGCAGAGGGTGCCAGTGACCTCACTGTGGGTGGGGATTATCTGTCAATTACAACAGAGAAGAAGTGACAGGAAATAAAAAAAAAAAAATCAAGAGAAAGTGATTGGGCACAGCAAAGTGGATCCAAATTAGAGTTAGCGATAATGCTAACTAACTAAGGCTATGTTTACACTAACCCGGTTATTTTTGAAAGCGCAGACATTTGCATTTCATTGATACACATGTGGAGCGTTTTCCTCTGAAAATGCATCTTTCTAAAAACTCTGTCAAAAGGAATAAGTAAAGATAAACTAAATAAAATAAAGGAAGAAAGAAACAGCAAAACGCCTACAAGTGTGCAGCGATTCATCTATGATCTGAATAACCATGACTTATAGCCGAGGTATTTCATGACACATCTATAGTTTAATATGCACACATTTCTGTTTTATGCACAAGGATATTTTGACACCAACCTGAACTCCATAGTTTTAGCTGATATGGATGAAAATAAGGGCTGGTCATGTGACCTGAAGGACAAAGACACAGGCTTTGACCTCATTCCACAACGACACACAACAGTGTTTTCCTGCCAGTGGAAGGATTCGGTATCTCCCACGAACCGGAGCCAAAAAAACAGAGCATGAAAAATAAATGACCTTTGATTGATGCTAGTCCTCAGTTGGATGTGGAACAAGTTTCATCTGTAAGGATTTGTTATTTTACAGAGGACAAATAAAAACACTTATAACAATGAAAATAAGCAAAAGAAAAAAAAATTGAATTAATCAACAAACCTTTGTGAATTAAGGGAAAAAAGTCTAGAATTAAGTAACAATTATCTTGAATTATGGGGGGGGGGTCTGGTATTAAGTAATATATATATATATATATATATATATATATATATGTGTGTGTGTGTGTGTGTGTGTGTGTGTGTGTGTGTAGAGAGCGCGAGAGGGGACACACACATACACCCCGAATTAAGCAAAACTAAATCTAAGCAAAACTAAATTTGTTTACCCAGCCCTAATCTATAACAATTTAGGGTAATTTGCATGATGTTGTCATTAGAGACACAGTTGTCTTAAAAGGGTTGATGTTCGGTTATGTATGAACCAAAAATGAATTTTATTTCCTTTTTATTTAGTTTTTTTATTCTACACATTCTTACTAGGGCTGTGAAATGATTAAAATGTTTGATGAGAATAATCACAGTGTTGCTTTGGATAAATTTTAATTCATGATTAAAACACTTTCTTAACCATTTCTTTTTCTACTCAAATTTCCCACAAAATACATAAAAATACACAAAAAATGTGGAGGAATGCTAGGAATGCATGCTAAAATCCACTAAAATTACACCCAAAAAATAAACACAACTAAGCAATGCAATATCCAAAACTTATTCAAAACTATTTTAAAGTACAGGTGGAAAAACACCCAAAATATGTGATAAAATATCCAAAATATATGGAAAATGATTAATATATATGCAATTAACATGATTATTCAAAACGTTTGACAGTTTCAACAAAACAACTGTCCCAATTTATTGCATTAATATTTTTAATCATGATGATGGATTAATCCACATTAATGCATTCATTTTGACAGCCCTAAAGCCCTAAACCCCTATTAAAGTATGTCAGATTTAGTACATTTAATGTCTGATGCAGATACTTTCTAAAAAAACTGTAGACTTTTGGTCAGAATCAGAACACTGTAGTATGTTTGTCCATTTTTCTGTAGCTTTATTCTTCTAATCTGTATTTTCTCCACACTCCAAGTCTGTTTTGTACTCATTTAGATGGTTTAATAAACAGTGTTTTCAGTTTGGGTTTTGGACGTCCTTCAGTGGAGCTGCATTATTTTTAATTCGCCGAGTCAGTGATTATGAAAGGACAATACGACAGAAAATAGACCCAGCATGCTGATCTTGAAGCACCATCACTGTTGTGTAGATTTGCATATTCAGTGCACATGAGCTATAAATGATCCACTCCATATAAACATGATGAGTGTGTGTGTGTGTGTGTGTGTGTGTTACAGTTGCAGTAATTGCAGTAAGGGATGAGGTAGATGAAGACCGGAAACAGAGATGGAGACTAATCTGCATCAACACACACTTAAATGAATTCAAATAAGCAGTGTTGTGTTGTGTTGTGTGAGCCTATGGGGAGCTGATGCATGCAGCCAACTGTTCTGTTATGATAGCGTATTGATCCAACAAACATGCACACGCTCAAAAACCAAGGGCTTGTGAGGACTGGCCGTACACAACACACTTCTATACACATCAAAAGCGACCCAAGCACATGCACACACACTCATCACTATTCCAACCAGCACCTCGACATGACTCACAAATCAAATGAAAACCATCGAGGGGTCTGAGAGGCGAGAACAGCCCCAATTAACTTCACTTAGAACATAAACACAGCAGAGATGTTGGTGTGCATCACTGAGGCAGAAAACGACCCAATACCCAAGAGATGACGACCCACAATGCCATTCATCTGCTTTATTACCAAGAAAAATAATGCAATTCAATACCATGGACTAGGAAGTTCAAGAACATGAACCTCTGTGTGTGTGTGTGTGTATATATATATATATATATATATATACATTCAATATAAATCTAGAATTAAGCAAAAACTAGTATAACCACAGCCAGCATTATAGGCCCTTGCCCCCCCCCTCCCCACATGACAGTCGAGACGACCTGACAGTGAGAGGACATCGTATCGTGCACTTGATCCGACATTTTGTGAGACGCACACACTCCTAAACGTCTAAAAATGACCCCTCTGTTACAAACTTGTCACAGCCATGCCCAAGACTTGATGAAACATATAACTGATAACTTTTGATACCACTTGTGTGGGTGATTTTCAGCC
This sequence comes from Siphamia tubifer, assembly GCA_020466265.1. NCBI lineage: Eukaryota > Metazoa > Chordata > Actinopteri > Kurtiformes > Apogonidae > Siphamia > Siphamia tubifer. Next base: position 15,366,682 of record CM035786.1, read on the forward strand.
AGTTTGGTGTAAATTGGATGTAAACTCAAAGAGAAGACGATGAAAGGATAAGTGCTGGGATTATGACAAAACCACATCCTGTTTTATTTTAAGTGTGATGAGATATTTGGACTAGAAATAAGAAAAATACACTTGGTCAGATTTAGATTTTTGCAGTGAAATTATCGGTGCTGATAGAAATAGGAATGATTAAACCTAATGATTAAAAATAATTAAACCTCCTGTACTGTATATAAGGACAAATGGACAGGACAGATGCACATGCTCCAGTTGCACACACAGCCGATAAACTCAAACCATGTGACTCCAGCTTCAGTTGTATTTTCAGAAAATCCTGACCTGAGCAGAGGGAACAGAAAAGGCTTTGTTTATGTTGCTAACTTATTTATTTCCCCTTCGCTTTTGTTCTTTATTCCCCACTTGTGCGAGAACACAACAAACAGTGAATTTATTTATGACAAGTTAAAAAGAGAAATTGGTGACCTTTAGCTTTTTCCAAACACCTGTGTGTTTATTCTCACCTGAGACTTGGTAAAAATTGAAAGGAGAGAAAAGAAATAAAGAAAACACTTTGGAATCACAAAAACACTTTAAACAGATCTAACTTGTATCTGTCTGTGTACTGGAGAATGTTACAGACATAATTGTTCGACACAATTAGATAAAGTCTTGGTTTCTATTGGTACATATTTACAGATCTGTACAATTTTAAGGGATGCAAATTTGAAAAACAACACACCCTTAACCCTGTGGTGTCTGGGTTAGGGTATTATGTACACTTTGCACTTCATCTTTTATATGATCATATTATTCTTCACAATTTGTAACAGGTAACAAATTAATAGCTGTTCATTTCTGCAAAATTTTTTGAAACTGGAACAAAATAACAAGTGGTGTCATGCACTGCAAACCCCACCCACTCACAAGCATGTTAACTCTTCATTCAGTTATTCTGTGTTGACACTTTCATGACATTGCACCTTATCTTGTTTAAATTGTATGTTGAATGCTGCTGTTGTCACAAAGTAATTTCTCCATTGTCAAACAATAAAGTACTTCCATTCTATTCTATAATGGACATCTCCTTCAAAATGTGAGACTATGGGTTTTATCTTTCAAGGTTGGTCAAGGTCAGAGGTCATGATGCCATTTTAGAGCCTACATGTAGTTTCTATATCTGTCAAAAATCATAACTTAGTAATTATCACCACTCTGTTTGGAATAACGGCCGTTTAAAATCATGTGGCCTTTCAAGCTCAGTAAAGATCAAAGGTCATGGTGCCATTTTGAAGCCCATGCCAGGTTTCCTATCTGTCAATAATACTAATTAACTAGCTAACTAATCTTACAGACATCCAATGAGCATCAAAATCCTGGTCTTTTAATTCTGCATCTTGTGTACATAGATTTTGACCAATTGTTGACCCAAGAGGTCAAAGGCCACTGGGTCAATACCTAAAAAAAACTAAAATGGATTATAATGGAAAAACGAGTGAAGATAGAGACTAAGATAAGAAACCTGGCATGGGTTCCATGACCTTTGACCTAAAAAGTCAAAATCAAGGTCACATGATTTTAATAGGTTCTAACTCCAAACAGTGATGATAAGTCCTCAGTTACTATTGTTGACAGATAGGAAACTGCTTGTAGGCTACAAAATGGCATAACGACCTTTGACCTTGAGCAACCTTTCCCTCTCACATTTTGAGAGGGAAATGTCCAATAAGAGCTAAAATGTTTGCAAGGGGGTGTGCCTGGCACCACTTGTTTCTTCTGCTAGTCATCCTCAGGCACCACTGAGTTTATGTTCAAGTTTCTTTGGGCTGTAATGTGCAGGAGCAGATGCATTCATCAGCTTTTCTCCACCGAGATCGTCTCACAAACAGCTTGATATTTTCTGTCAGTTGTAGTGACAGCAGCTGCGCCTCTCGCTGAATAGAAACAACTGACAAAAATAGAAAATGTGTCACCTTTATTTTTAAGATCAGGGTGAGACTACAGCTGCGATGGCAGGAAGAATCTGATGAGTCTGAGGAAATTATGTCAAATCACGTTCAGAGTTTTTAGGATTCCGACGGCTATGGTTCAGTGTTTCTGTTGGAAAATTAAGTCAGAGTTTGTCTGGAAACTGATCATTACCATAGGATTCTATAGTGGCATCGAGGGGTCGAATCTCACATCATCACACTGTTTGGGTCAAGCCTTTCTGGATTTTGGCTGAGAAAACACAATTTAAAAAGTGGTGCCAGGCACAACAAATCCCGCCGCTAGCAAATATTTTAGCTCTTCATGGACATCTCCCTCTCAAAATGTGAGATTTGTCCTTTCCAGGTCACTCAAGGTCAAAGGTCATGTCATCATTTTGAAGCCTACATGTAGTTTCCCATCTGTAGTTTCCCGTCTATCCTTTTTGACTACTCGAGGTCAAAGGTTATGATTGAAAGGTTATGATTTGTTTATGTTTAAAGGTAATGATTACTTCAAATGATGCCATTTGAAGCTCACGGCAGCTTTCCTATCTGTCAATAATAGTAACTAAGTCTTTATCTTCATGTGTTTTTGCGTTAATAGTCCATTTTAGTTTTTTTAGATATTGGGTTGGCTGTGGCTCAGTCTGTAACATGAATAATATAAAGTTACATCCAAAATGTAATTTTAACCTTCATTGTGGCCTTGACTTTTGACCTAGAGTCTTCAAATGTGTCCTTCAAGGTCCTAATGTCAATGAATTAGAGAAAATGGACAAAATTTAATTAAGTAATGATTAATTAAAATTATCTAAAATTAAGATGACAAAAGGAAATATCAATTCCAGGGGTATGCTTTTGGTAAACTGGGAAACATTTAACTTTTTAACACTTAAATGCAAAGTTATAAAAGATCCACTTTATTTCATATCATATTTAGAATCAATTGTCGTTATCTATTTTTCATTGCATTTTAAGTGTAAAATGATCACTGCGTTGTGTTTCTGTCCCCCTTCATAAAAGGAAGTTTATTGTTAAATTCATTCTGGTTTCCTTTAATAAGCAGTAGATTATCAATAAAGTGGTAAAAAGCCAGGAGAATCTATGTTCATCACAGTTCACAGAAACTGATCACATCAAAAACACACATAGATTTAATGTGGACGCTGTGTTTTTCCTCGCAGTTGCTCATCTTAGCAGAAAATTATAAGCGCCCAGAGTCCTTTCCTTCTGAAAATAAATCAGTGAGAAGCCAAATGTTCTCTGGAGGAAATGAGGTTTTTTGCTCTGGTGACCTCCAAAGATAAAAGCAGAATATGAGGAAGGAATAGAGGAAACAGAATATGGCTATGTCCACAGAGGAAAGAGAAACCTGCAGCTGATTTTACAGAGATATATGTAGAGAAGAGGAGGAGGAGAATGAAAACAAGGACAAGGGACAAGGAAGAAGAAAAGGAAGAGGAAGAAGAAGAGAAGGACAAGGAAGAAGAGGAAGGATAAGTGGAGGAAGGGGAGGTGGAAGAGAAGAAGGAAGACAAAGAAATGGAGGAGGAAGATGAGAAGGAAGACAATGAAGAGGAGGAAGAGGAGCAGGAAGAAGGAAGACAAAGAAGAGGAATAGAAGGAGGGGGAGAAGGAGGAGAAAAAAAGATGTGAAGTCAGATGAAGATGAGGAAAACAAGGAGGAAAAAGAGGATGAAGAAGAACAACAGGTGGAAGAAGAGAAGGAGGAAGAATAGGAAGAAGAAGAGAAGGAAAATGAAGGGGAGGAAAATGAGGAGGAAGTAGAAAAGGGGGATGAAGAGAAGGAGGAAGAAGAGGAGCAGCAGGCCGTCTGTAAATAATAATCTGTTCTTAATGAGTTGCCTGGTTAAATAATGGTTAAATAAAATAAAAATAAAAAGAAGAAAATGAGAAGGAAGACAAAGAAGAGGAGGGGAGAAGAGAAGAGAAGGAGGAAGAAGAGGAGGAAGACAAAAAAGAAGATGAGGTTGAAGAAGAGGAAAAGAAGATGGAGGAAGAGAAGGAGGAAAAAGATGAAGAGGAGAAGGAGGAAGAACAAGAGAAGGAAGATGAAGAAAAAAGGAGGAGGAAGTAACAAAGAAGCAGAATACAGTTACTATGTTCACAGAGGAAAGAGAAACCTGCAGCTGATTTTACGGATATATGTAGAGAAGAAAAGGAGGAAGAGGAACACAAAGAAGAGGAGGAAGAGGAGGAGAACCAGAGGACCTAGAACCCAGGGTCATGTTTAAGGAACTGATCATCAAAAGGCTTAAGGTTTCAGAATCAGACTTCATTATTAGTTTGTTGTACTCCTCATCAGACAACGATAACTAAAACAGAGCTGAAAAACAACACATTTACTGATTTCTGTCCAATTATTTAAGATTTTATCAATAAACCAAAACCTCCACATGGTTTTAAGTAACTTTTAGTAAGACATTAAACTAAGAGGATCAGATACAGGATGTTCAAATTTCTCCTGAGGCTGAATACACAGCTCAAACATCACTAAACAGATCAATAAGTGTCAAATGGAAAACACAGTGGATTTTAAAACAGAATAAACAAACACGTCTTCATGGTTCTGCTGTTTTCCACATCTGTCCACAATCACACTGTTCTGGGTTCAAGTGTTGTTGTTGTTGTTTTTCTATTTTTATCAGGTTTGTCCTGCAAATGTCGAACACTGCTGCACCGACCCACTTTCCCTCAGGCTCAATCAACTTCCATCTGATTTAATTAACTTTGTAACGGCTGTGAATACAGATTTATATTCATGGAGCCGCTTAAACATTCTGATGAACACTGCATCTTTAATCAGACCTGAATAAAACAGTAATTTTTACACAAATCAACCCAAACTGAAGGTTATGGAGACATGAACGGAGCCTCGGGGTGAAAAAAGCTTGTTCCCAAACACTTTAGCTTCACTAGATTCATTTCTGCTGTGTCGAACAGATACCAGATTAAAGTGTCAAACTGGATTTAAGCACTAACTGTCATTTGACGCTCTCAAGAGGAAGAGGAATTTACATAAACATGTGTCATGTGATTTTACCAGAGGATCGCTGGATATGGGAATGATGATGAGGATGTAGATGAGGATGAAGATGAGGATAAGAATTAAGATTAGATGAAGATGTGAATGAGCATAAGATGAGGAGGAGAATAAAATGGAAATGTTGTAAGAGGAGGATGAAGACGGGCATGAGAATGAGATGAATTGAAAGTCAATGATACCACTGCTCTATTTTTTTTTTAAGAAACTATTTGCTTCAGACATTAAATATGTTAAATACTATATACTTTAATAAGATGAATCAGAAAACAAATGACTAGTGCTGGTTAGCTCATGTTTTTAATATATATGATGGTGTGTTATTCCACATATATGCTGGTTTATGTACATGTATACAATGGATTTGTAAATATTCCACTAAAAAGAACCTCTATAGTGAATGGATCATAATGTGAAGACAGTGTTTTGAAGTAGATCTGACCTTTGGACTAAAACCTATTCTCTTCTTCATTCTAAGAATTTCACATTTTGACCCCAGACTTATTTAAAACACTTGTGACAAAATGTCAGTTTTATTCTTGAAGCATTTTACTTGTAGACCACTTTACTAATTGTAATTTATCAAAATTAATCCACAGCAACCCTATGATTAATCTAATTAAAAATGTTAATGGTTTAACAGTACTAGTTAGAATGGCTCATCGCTTAGACGAGTTAGTTCAGAATCAGCTCCTTTTGTCTCAAATGGACTGAGTGAATGTTGTTGACTTCTGTTCTGTTCCCATAGTGCTGTTTTCTACAGTCTGTGGTCCATGCATTTGTTTGTAGAAGCTCAGCATCCATGCACTTCAAAGGAACCAAATGGAACAGTTTTGTTCTTTGACTGTTCACTGAATATTCCACTAATTATCCCATTTACCTGCATGAGGCATGTGCTCATCAAAACAGGCTGGTTCAGTGAACAGGCTGGAACCAATACATGGCAGGACTTTGACTTGATGAATCTGGCATTTACCCACCTCGTAAATAAAACACATAGCATTTCAGAGTTTCACTTTAACATCATTTCAACATGTCCTTGTCATTTACCCTACTTCTGGCAGAACACTAGTCAAGTCCCTGGAAAAGACATGTGCTTGGTACGATAGGGTCACAGAACATTTTATAGAAAAGGAACAGAGGCAGAAGTTGTAAATAAACTAGAAAAGCACTCAGACTCTGCCAAGGCAGATCAGCCACCTCCCCACCCCTTCACTTCTGTGAGCAGTGGTGTTCCCTAACCAACCCAATGAAACACACTGGCACCCCAAAACCCCAACACAATTTTATCATTTATTCCTTGTGCCAGTATCAACATTTCCTGGAAATTTGAGCCAAATCATCCATAACTTTTTGAGTTATCTTGCTAGTAGACAAACAAACAAACAAACAAACAAACAGATAAACGCCAGCAAAAACATAACTCTCCCATTCCTTGGTGAAGTAAAAAACCTAAAGACAGCAGTAGGCACAAAACTGCATGGCCAAAGCCAAACTGAATCCTTACATTCTCTGAACAACTCCAACTTGAAAAAGTGTCTTACATTTTAAAATTATCCTGCTAAAAGCCAGACAAACAAAGAGGTAAACGCCAACAAAAACATAACTCTGCCGTTCCTTGGCAGAGTAATAACTTGACACGTTTTACGATATAAGCCGATAATGAGCTCCCCTGTTTAAAAGAGCAGCAGCCAACGCCGCTGTGCATGAGTGTCCCAGGCTTCAAACCATTGTTCCAAAGCTCTGGAAACAGGACAGAGCTGTTCACAGACCCATCATCCTCTGTTCAAGGACACGTTCCAGAAGCACCACAGACAGGACCACGGCCCAGTTTAATAAAAGGAGTAGACGAGGAGTTTAGAGGTGAAAGAAAGGCAGGTTTGACCTCAGTCCACAGGATCTACACATCTGATTTAACAGGAACATTTACAATATTGTTTTTCAGGCAAAATACGGATGAACAATTATATTATTCATATGTCTGGTTTCCTTTACAAACATGACATTTTAAACAACAACATTTTAAACAATTCCAGTGCCCTCGCAAATGCTTTTCCTGATTGGCCCTATCTCTTATTGTAAAAACACATTTTTTGGTGACTGTGACCTTTGACCTACATTCACTAACATTTAATGGGATCTATTCTGGACTACCTTGTGCCTTTTATGAAAATTGTGTGGAAATTGGTCTAGTAGTTTTTGCGCAAAGTTGCAGACGAACAGACAAAAAAAAGACCCAAACATCCGCCCTTTCAGGGGGCCGGGTAAAAACTGGACTTATATTGAGTATTTGGTATTTTTGTTTACAGCTCAAGTGGATGACATTTTGACATTAGTACACTGTAGACACAATTGTTTGTTGTATTTTATCAGTGCTTTTTATTACCTATTTATTTATGTACAACAAGTACTGTACATACGTATATATATATATATATTTTAATATAATTTCATTTACTCAGTCGTGATTCAGGGAAACACAAAGGCCAATGTAACTGTTTTAACTTGCGCACATGGAAATAAAATTCTATTATATTCTACACTGTGCAGATTATGTGCTTTCAGTGGTTAGGTAGAGTTTCTATGGCCAGGATACCGGAGGGATAATCAACAAGAAAACAACCTTTTTCTTGTTGTGAACATGGCCTGTGTCACTTGTACAAAATGTCTTTTATTCAGAGTTCAGACATTAGTTCTGTTTGATAAAAACTAAACCACACCACTGACAGACTGCTGTTTTGTTTTGTTCTGCTTCTTATTCTTCTGCCTCCAGTAAAAACTAACCTGAAACAGCATCTGAAGAGTGAGTTTAATCATTTAGAATCACAGCAGTGATTCTGGCCCACAGTGTTTTTCAGGAGGAATATAAATAAGAAAACAAGAGGCAGAGTGAGTGGAATCTGTGGTGTACAGAAAAATCAAAGGTGACTCTGCAGCTTCATTCATTTACAAACAGCCACAAGATCAATAGTTTGGTGGTTACGATGACAAAGCCAGATTCTGGGAGATCGACAAGTAAACAGAACTCATTTTCGGTGTCATAAATGTGTTTTCTGTGTCTGGTTTTATTGGCTGTAGTTGCATCCAGCTCACAATTGCAGACAGCTGGGAACAAACCACCACATAAAATGTGCTTTTTTGGCCCAGCCCTGCACACAGATGCTCATTCAACTCTAAGCCAAACACTGCAATGCACTTGGCTGGAATTAAATTTTGCTGTAATTGAGTCAAATCATCTGTATTGACTCTTAATCACAAAGCGGTCGATGGGTGTTGCACTGTAGAAAAGTGGATGGTGTGGGGGTTTATAGTTAGAATAAAAACTAGAATAAATAAAGTGTTTATTTGAGAGAAAATGTCTGTTTTTAGTCATTTTCAGAGCATGAAAATAAGAGCGGCTGCACAAATGGAAAGGAAGTCGTCGTTTTTCCACCTCAGTGTGGGTGAAATGTCTTATCTGTGTTATTATTAAATGGTCTTTTTATCTGTGCAGACGGGGGAATTTGTTGGGTCTTTTCCCTCTATGTGGCTCAGGTTGGTCTGAGAACATGAAAAAACCAGGACTTAATTTAACTTCTTTAATAGAAAAATGAAAATCAAGGTCTGTTTAATATTTAAATAAAACACACAAAAGCCAATTGGTTGGTTTTCAGATGCTTATTTTCAGATTTTCCATTCTAATTCTGCACCCATGTGGATCCACATCTGTCCAGCAGTCACCACCAAAGCACTCTGGGCAGAGCAATGACCACTGGATTCAAAATTACTAATATCTCCCAAAATATTAGTCACATCAACATACTGTTTTCACTAGTCTGTTTTTTAAAATCAAGATAGAACCGGATGCACGGATGAACGGATGGATGGACAGACGGGTGGCTGGGTGGCTGGATGGATGGATGGATGGATGGGTGGATGGATGGATGGACGGATGTATGGATAGGTGGATGGATGGATGGATGGATGGATGGATGGATGGATGGATGGATGGATGGATGGATGGATGGATGGATGGATGGATGGATGGATGGATGGATGGATGGACGGATGGATGGATGGGTGGGTGGGTGCATGGATGGATGGATGGACAGACAGATGGACGAACAGATGCACGGACGGATGGATGGATGGAAGCCAATACAACCACTTTACTTTTCTCTTGTTCATATCATGCATTTGTCTGACGAACATTTTGAAACTCCATATATTTTCATGTTAAACTCGTATGTGAATGAATCCACATAAGATTCTTCTGTTTGAATTATTAAATATTATTATAATATGGTTTTGAATTGTATGTTATGAAGGTCTGAAAAACACAGGAATAGATTGAATCTGCTGGGTATGACAGAAAAACAAACAGGATCTATGGCTTTTATATTAATGCTGTGATGTGTAAAAGACATATTCAAATCCACGGTTCCAAATAAATAACAAATCACAACATTTACTCATTAGTTTCAGTATGAAAGGCAGATTTATATTTTATTCAAGACATTTTTAAAGCCTGGAGCTTTCAACTTTTTATGAGTAAAAAAAAAAAATCTCGTCAGTTATGTTTTGACTTTTGGACAGAAAATCAAACAGACGTACTAGAGGGTAAAGTCATAAATTAAAGCAGATCCCAGGTCTGATTATTATGTTCAACTGTAAAATGAACAACTCCAGAATGAAGTCTGAAGGCAAATCAGATCAGAAGGATTATTTTATTCTATTTACTAGGTTGAAAAATAAATAATTTGATGCAGATGGGGTGTTACACACATGTAACTTCAAACAGGATTCATAAGAACAATGAAAAACAAAGAAAAAATCTAGGATGTTAAGACCGTTTCTGCTTCTGTGACTAAAACAAAAACTATAGTCGCTTTTCTATTGACCCTCAAGTTGCACAAATATAACCTGTGCATAAAAATGCACAACAACTTTAACAAAACATGATTAAAAGTTTTTTTTCTGCTGGAAAGTGGTGGTTTTACAGGCGCAGCACAAACGGTATATTACGTAAAACTGTAATACAAAGACCTGTTTTCCATAACGAGTCAAGTGAATTTTAAAAACTGATTTTGACATGATACAATAAGAGAAAAAGAGTTTTAACAGAAACAGTGCAGTATGTGTCCACACACCATGAAACCACATAATTTTTAATTTAGTAACAGATAGAGGGAGAATATAGAATAATAATGAATATATCTGTAAAAACACAATATTTACATTTGTTTCCATGATTTTGGAATGACTTCACATGCCATCTAATAAACAAAATATCATCGCATTTGTGATTTAATGGAAAAACTCACATTGGACATGTGCTTTTTCAACATTTAGTAAATATCCCTAAAGTTTTGTGCATATATCCAATGAAAAAGCAACTTATGAGTGGTTTCAGTATAATGTCAGAACATACCTACACACTCGTGTATATATATATATACCAAATATTTCATCACACTTAAAATCAGACAATCATCTAAAGAGTAACTTTTCAGTGAGATATAAGAACTGATTAATAGATAATAGATCTGGAACTAATCTGATTTCAAGAAATCTGACCAAGATAATTTTCACTTCAGTTTTTTTTTTCTTTCCTCAATTCAAGTAACAAAAAAAAAAAAATAACCCAAAAAATAAATAAATAAAACCTCAAATTTATATAGTGCTATTTTGGACACTCAAATATGCTTTACATAACAGACAAACAATGAATGGGGAAAACAAAAAGTAAGCGAAAGCCAGTTTGAACAGATGGGTGAATGATAAACAAAAAAAAATCTTCAATTAAGAAAAAAAAATTATATATATAGATATAGACAGATAGAGATAGATAGAGAGATAGATAGAGATAGAGAGAGAGATAGAGAGAGAGAGAGAGAATATATATACAATAATTTTTTATTTATTGTTCATATATTAGTTTTTATGATGCACCAACTGTGTGACACTTTTTTCCGTTGTACATGCTAAATGTTACAATGACAATAAGGTTAAATCAAAGTAAGGTGAAAGTCAAAAAATTAAGATAAGGAGGGAAAAAAATCTTAGTGTTTCGAAAAAATATATACAATAATTTTGAAAAGAAAAAAACTGCAAATGGAACAAGTGAAACTGATCTTAGTCAGCTTTCTTTAACTCAGATTTTCCAGATCGATTGACTATAAATCACTTCTTATATCTGACTAAAACATTCATCTGTAGGTGATCCTGTCTGATTTTAAGTGTGATGAGATATTTGGACAAGAAATGAGAAAAATACACTTGGTTAGATTTAGAATTTTTTTGTAGTGTAATGTAATTTCAGAAACAGGACTGATTACGTCCAAGAGTAAAAAATCTTATTTGATTTTAAAATTAACCCGATCAGAAATTAACCGGACCACCAAAAACCACCTGGTCACCCTCGAAGCAGAAAAAAACCCAAAACCAGCAGCAGGGAGAAAAAAATAAATAAATCACAAAGCCCTCAACAACAGCCCCGTCCGCCCGCCAACAAAACCCAACGTACCCAGATCAGAGGGTGGTGGAGCCAACGGAAAAACCCAGAAAAACCCAGAGGTGTAAAAGGACGGAGAGAACAAAAAAAGTCAAATAAGACGTGGTCCAGTCGGATGTAAGCGGTGGACAGGCGGGCGGGCGAGGGAGGGACTGCTGCTCAAACAAGGCCTGCAACGACAGAAACACACACGTTAACACGCACCATACACACACACACACACACACAATGACAAACTTCACTACAGGAAGTAAAAAGAACAAAGACAGAGGTGTCAAACATAAGGCCCGGGGTTCAAACGTGGCCCGCCAAAGGTCCAATCTGGCCCGTAGGATGAATAACAATGAAGTCATTAACGTTAACATTAGGTCAGAGCAGGAAAATATGATAATATAATTACCTATAAATATTACATAATTGCCTAGAAATAATGAAAACTGCAGATTTTAACGTTAAAAAAGGTCAAATTACATGAAAATCTCTGTATATATTAACAAACCACCCTTTGACAAAAAGGGCCAAACAAAACCACTTGTAAAATCTGTGAAAGTCAAATAACATTGATTGTTGAAGAAAGGAGGGAGTTTCTGGCTCCTTTTCTGCAGGTGGGTTCAGGTATTTGAAGGCTGTGTGTATTTATATTCTGCTGTGGGAGTCTGCTGAGACATGCTGCGACCCACTTAAAGGCGTTTGTAGTGGAAAATCAGAAAACACACACAGTGGAGCGTCACTAATGATGCTAAGGCTAACCCAGATATCCCACTTATGGCAGACGTCGTCCTGCTGTGGGGAAACCATGCATGTGCTTAACTGTCTAAAGATATACATACATGTTCTGTTTTTTTAACAATAAAAAGGGTCGGAAATTTTATTTTTTTTGCATCTTTTTCAGGAAGAGCTTAACTTTCAGTATCTAGCTATTACTAAATGCTTAAAACAGTGTGTTTATTATAAAATAAAACAACTGGAAATGTGTCACAAAATGTTCTAAGATTACAGAAAAACTTTCATTTATGTCCCATTTGGTCAATCATTTGAGTTTGTCTACATCACTGTGTGTCCATGTTCTTCTTCTTGGTTCTTTGGTGTCATTTGGATCCTGTTGATAGTCTGTGTTCACTGTCCATCTAGTCATAGACAGAGCCCCTCATTTCACTGACAAAAACACCCATCAGCTGATTCAAACACACACACTGCATTTGTGTATGCCCTGGACAGCTCTGCATATAAATGTGCATATGTATTACAAAAATACAACCGCCACTGAACTACACAAACTGGAAAATATAGAAAATGTATATCCAAACTTGACAGAAACATTGCAAAACATACTAGTAGAACACTCCAAACAGCACTGTCACTATTAAATATAATTATTCATAAGAATTCACCGCGAAAATACAGATGATCTCTGTTGAAACACCCTTCACATAGTAAAAATCTTCCATCTCTCTCTCACTGACTACTGACGCCCCCACCCCCAAGCCAGTGGTGATGGACGCAAAACTCTTTAACACTGGTGGAGTGTTTGTCCAATGATGCTAACCCTGACCTGGTCCCTGATCTGTTCCCTGTTCTGGTACTCCTATGGTTCCTGTTCTAGTTGTTCCATGGCCCAGCTGATTCCTTCTCGGCTCCAGATCATTGGACCAGATCAGTCATGTTTCATGTTCCTTTAACTTTAGATTAAATGTCATTGATGTTAAACATCTTTTACAGTTTCATTGTAATTAAGTTAATTTGCAGGTGAATGCATCATTACTGCTTTTATTGATGCTAATCACAACCTTTCAGTGGATCATAATTAATCATAAAATGTACCTATTACAGCGGACGACAGAAATAGGAATCGATAGATTTTGATGTCAGAATAATCCTTCTTCTGTGACAAAATAGTGAAACATTTATTATAGATGTGACCTCAAGCGCTTTCTGGAAACATGAGAGGTGAAGGAAAAGAAGAAGAAGAAGAAGAAGAAAAAAAGAAATGAGCTGCACTTAGAAATGACAAAAATCCAATTAACACCAAGTGATACACAAATTAAGACCAGATGTGGAGAAATGTCAAGAAGCAATTAATATTCCAAGAGCAGAATAAAAAAAGGTCATGTTGAAGAGCTGTTTTCTGAACAAAAATAATATGTGGGCAAATAATTATCTACAAAGTTGTGGATATTTTCTGCATACAATTGCAGAACCATGCGTCCAACCGTTATCAGTTTTATTGCCCCGCACACTGAAGGGAAGGGGCCAGGGATAATGGGTAAAGGAAGAGCCCATTAGACTTTCAGCAATGAAGGTCAAAGGTCAAGATCACACTAAAGGTCAACAGCTAAAACACATCAGTGGTAATATCTCAGGATTCAGACAAGATAGAATCTTATGGTTTTTTGCATTCACATCGTCTCACCTACGGACATCAGAGGGGTCAACACCTATGGCTCCATCACATCATGTGATTCCGTATCAAGCCTTGGTGGAGGTCTGCTGTCTCTGACTGCCTTGTTTTTGTTGATCTGTCCGTCTATTTGTTCGTCAGCAACTTTACAGAAAAAATACAGGACCAAATTCTCTGAAATTTTCAGGAAAGGTATGAAGTGGTCCAGAATAGTTCCCATTAAATTTTGGGGATGGTCAACATCACCAAAATGTGTTTTCGCAATCAGAGATAGGGCAAATCAGAGATAGGGCAAATCAGAGGTTTTCTTTTCATTCCTGAATACTCAGTTTAGCATATAGCTTCTTTTCTCACTGTCGATGTGCATTGACATCAGAACCTTGAAGGACTCATTTAAAGACTCTAGGTCAAAGGTCAAGATTGCAATCAAAGTCAAATTTGAATTTTTGATATGACTTTTTAACTATTCATCTTACAGACTTCCAATAAGCACCAAAATGCTAGTCTCTCTATTCTGCATCTTGTGTGTATAGATTTCGACCAATTGTTGACTGAAGAAGTCAGGGGTCACTGGGTCAATACCCAAAAAACTAAAGGGGACTATAACGGAAAAACCAGTGGAAATAAAGACTTTGTTACTGTTATTGACCGATAGGAAACCTGACATGGGCTTCAAAATAGCCTTTGACCTTGAGTGAAGATGAAATGTCAAAATCAAGGTCACAGGACTTTACATGTTTGGAAGTTTAAAAAGACTGGTGGTAAGTACTATTGCTAATGACGATGAAGCCAAAGACAATGGAGGCCAAGACAAAGGTAAAGACGGTGAAGATGAACAAATTTGGTGAAGACAACAAAGGTAAAGACGACAAAGGTAAAGACGACAAAGTGGAAGACGACAAAGGTAAAGACGAAGGTGAAGACGACAAAGGTGAAGATGACGAAAATAAAGACGACAAAGGTGAAGACGACGAAAATAAAGACGACAAAGGTGAAGACGACAAAGGTGAAGACGACAAAGGTGAAGATGACAAAGGTGAAGACGACAAAGGTGAAGACGACAAAGGTGAAGACGACAAAGGTAAAGACGAAGGTGAAGACGACAAAGGTGAAGACGACAAAGATGAAGACGACAAAGGTGAAGACGACGAAAATAAAGACGACAAAGGTGAAGACGACGAAAATAAAGACGACAAAGGTGAAGACGACAAAGGTGAAGACGACAAAGGTAAAGACGACAAAGGTGAAGACGACAAAGGTGAAGACGACAAAGGTGAAGACGACAAAGGTGAAGACGACAAAGGTGAAGACGACAAAGGTAAAGACGAAGGTGAAGACGACAAAGGTGAAGACGACAAAGGTGAAGACGACGAAGATAAAGACGACAAAGGTGAAGACGACACAGGTGAAGACTGGGAAAATGGCTGAAAAGAAAAAGGCAAAGTGAACAAGACGAGGCTGGACTTAACACCTTTTTGCCTTTCAGATGGAAACCAGTATGAAAAGTTCTTCATCCACTACTTTATTTCTTCAAGCTGTGTGTAAGGCAACCTACAGCACCATCTTCAGCCAAGTTCACCAACTTCAAATCAGTTCATTATTCATTCGTCTGCCTCTCATTCTGTTTGACATTTCATGGAGACAGACTTAGTGGGTGTGAGACTTTCTGCACATCAACACACAGACGAACACATCTGATTTAAGATGGAAAGAGTCACTGATATTTGGCAGACACACAGACACACACACACAGACACAGAGACACACACACACACACACACACACACGGTAACAGATGGTCCTATTGAGTGTGTCTGAGGTTGCAGCCAAATCCAGACACGCCTCATTCATCTCAACTCACTTGGACTTTTTGGACCATGAGTCGGAACCAGCCAAAAGGTTCTGGTTCTGCTGAGTTGTTCAAAACAGAACAACAGAAACATGATACAAAAGTAAAGGTTTGGGCCCGTCTGATCCATGGCTTGATACCATGGGTGGAAATGGAACCGACAGATACGTGTGCTTTCACTGAACACCATCTGCTAATAAACAGATTTATACTGAGGACCGACTTTAACTCCAACACACCCATTGAGTTCCAAAATATTGAACTATTTTGAAGTGATTTAGCAACATTTATTAGAATATTATCCTCTGTTTTTTACATTAATTGCTTTTCTACTGGATATATGCGTAAAACTTTACCAATATTTACTCCATGTAAAAACAAAAAACACAAGCATGTAATGTCAACTTTTCCACTAAATCACAAATGCAATTTATTTATGATTGCAGGATGACATGAGAAGTCATTCAATAAACATGGCAACAAACAAAAATATAGTTTTACAAATATATTCATTATTATTCTATATCCCCTTCTACCTCCTACCAAATTAAAAATTATGTGGTTTCCTGGTGTGTTCACACACCGTGTTTCTGTTAAAACTATTGTTGTAATGTCTGTCAACATCCTTTTTTTTTGTATTCACCTGACTGTAGTTGTGAAAAAAGGTCTTTTCATTGCAGTTTTGCAGAATACACCATTTTTGCTAAGTCTGAAAAAACATCTCTTGCCAGCCCAAAAACTTTCAATCAAACAATTAGTTTTTTGTGGAAATTGTACTGTCATTTTTCCAGTAGTCAGATCTTCATGTGCAAGTTATATTTGCACAATTTGAGGGCCAATGGGAAAGTGACTAGTGTAGATCATGTATTTTCCTGTATTCAATGAATTGATCATGTAAATGTTACTAAAAGTTGAGAGTGATTTAAAAGGCTATGGTATAAAAAGAAAGCTGACATTTTTTTTCATTAAATATATCATTAACTGAACATTAAAAACAAGATCTCTTATTTTTAAATATATATATATATATATACACACACACACACACACACACACACACACACACACACACACACACACATTGTAGCACCTTCACATATAATTGGGTGTTGACGTGAGAACTGTGTGTGTAATTGGTATTAAAAAAGAAAAAAGTAGACTCTCCAAAAAGTATCCACTAAATTTACATTTGAACATTTTCTTGAATTGTTTGCATATGTCGGTCTGGACATCCTATTTCCAAAATGTATTGCATAATTTTATGTATGACTGAACACAAGCTCAGTTTCCAGTGGGCACATTTTTTCCCCTCCAAAAAAATTTAAGTGTTCATTTTGGATGAAAAGTCTCAATCGAAGGATCAAAAAGTGACGTCGCTGTGTCTTATTTGCTGCTTTTACTCCTAGTTCCATCATTCGACCCTTGTTTCCAGTCATTTGAGCAGAAACAGGATAACACTGACAGTTAAACATCATAACAGATGCAGAGGTTTATGTGAACTAAGGGGAAAACTTTTTGGAAAACAGGAAGATTTCTGGGATGTTCATTTTTTTTAACCATATCAACAGATTATTGAAGAATATTATACAACCAGAATATTATGTGGATGTAAAAGTACACAGTCTATGTTAGACTGGGAGACAGATAGAACAACAGATCCACTAGCCCCCCCCACCCACCCATAACCCAACCTCTGAACAAACACTACAAACAAATCACAGAACAACCACATCATCTGAACTCCTGCTCAGAGCTTTAACCATTCATTAAAAAAGGAAGTGTCTGACCTTTGGCCTGCTCCAGGTCTGACTTCAGCTCCTGTGCTGCTTGGCTGGGAGGTCTATAGGGCGGGGGCTCTCTCAAAGGTGATGGGGTCACACCTGGTCTCTGCACAAACACAGTCTCTTTTACTAACATTTTCTAGATAGTTCAGTTTAACCCATAAAGATTCATCTTGTCAATCCATGTAATAAATTGGTGTAAAATAGAGTTTATTATCTTTTCATGGTCATCAGATATGACCCACTTGGATGTTCAGAGGTTTCGTAGTTACCATGGAAACACTGTCATCTTCTACAACATTGCTTCACCAGTAAAACCTATGGAGATGGATCAATGACAGTGGATGGACACACTATCTATGTCCAGTTAATGATGAATATTGTTGGAAAAAGTCACATTTTCTTCATTTTTCTCTGCTTCTGATACTATGACAATTAACTTTAAATGGAGCTTTTGGGAACATCTACATGATTAGTGAATTAAATATAGGAAAATTCCAGATTTTCATTGAAGAAATGCAAAATGTAGAGGATATTATAACAAATAGTAAGAAATTAAGAAATGTTAAACAGAGAAAAATTCATTTGAGAACTACTAGAAAATTAATACTGGGTCTTTATGGGTTAATGTTCAAATTTGCCTCTTCATTAAATCTATGTTAAACTGTAATTTCACAGACATGAAACCAGACTGTTTTCACTGGGAGGTAATAGGATGGGTGGCTGTTTTTTGTCACTTTTGCACAAAATGTTATTTAATACTAGTTCCCCCTCTTCTCTACTTATATAAATATTTAAATAACCACAAGACTTTATTTTTTCCTTTATATTTCACTCGTGGTTTTTCTTCTCTTTCTACCTGTAAACTGATGTAATGTCTACTGGTGCTGGAAACAGTGGAACTCGTCTTATATTTTCCTTTTCTTAAATCCATGTGCTATGGTCTCACTCAGATCAGATCAGAGCTGATGCTGTGCTGCCCCCTGGTGGAGTTAAATTTTTTATAAATAAATTATTTTAATCATCCCTCAGGGAATATTGTAATCCAAAAGCATATGTACTTTCTCACAAAACTATTTATTTGAAAATCAACTTAATTTTGGTTTGTGATGTGCCTTTGTTCATTTTCATTTTCATAAATGTTTCAGTCTGTACTTTATTTTTTCCCACATGCTTACGGTACATTATTTCAGTATTGACCTTTGAAAAGCACTCACTTAAATCGTATAAAACGGAAGTGATAAAGCTTATCAGGACAGAATAAAAAAATCTAATTATCATGTTCGCATCATCACTTCAATAATCGGATAATGATCAGACTTTCAGTGTGGCTATAAACCAAGGGTCTCAAACATGTGGCCCTGGGGTCAAATACGGTCAGTGCTGTAGAGTTCATTACAGTTCAGCTTCCACATACAGACCAATATGATCTCCAGACAAATAAGAACAGAACAACCTACAAAAAATAAATGAATTTTAAAAAATACTCCATAAGTTCATCTTGTGTTTGATGTGGAAAAGAAAATTACATTATACTGATCAATAATGACAACTTTAAATTTGTCTTTATTTTAGTGCAAAAAAATAACATTAAATTATGAAAGTATTTACATTTACAAGAATTCACAATAGGACAAGGTGTTATAAATCCCAAAGTGGATCGTGAAAGTGAATAACATGAGCAAATATGAACGGTCTGAAATGTCTGAAGGAAATTAAGCACAATTTGAACCATTTTAGTTTTAGTGTAGATCTGATCAATAATGCACATTTTGAGGTTAAAATTTCTTCTTGTTCTTCTAAAAACATTTCTTAATAAATTTGAGTTTTTTCAGGTTATTTGTGTTTTTGTTTATAAAAGTTAGTATTTTCATAATTGAATGAGGGGTTTTTTTTGCACAAAAACAGAGACATATATTTGGAGTTCTAATCATTTATAGGTAATTATCTTATGATTTTACTGATGGAGATCAAATCGGGCTGAATGTGGAGCCTGAGAGAAAAAGAGTTTGAGACCCCTGATGTAAACAGTTTGGCTGTTTCTATCGCCGTTTTCATCTTGGTTCTTCTTGTCAGCTGGATGTTCTTACCGGAGACTCTGTCTTTTTTGCTTTGTGTTTGTTGTAGCTCGGAGCAGTGACAGAAACAGGCTGAAACACACACACACACACACTTCTGTTACATCTGTGTCAACGCTGTACTCGTGGTTTGTCTGTTCTGTGTCTGTACCCGTGGTGTCGCAGACAGACTCTGGACGATGAACACCACTGGACTTGGAGCCGATTTGATGGCATTGACCGCTTCATTGTGACTCGCTGTCCGCAGATCCACACCCGACACCTGAAAACACACACACACCATGTGAACACACACACACACTCCAGGTGTTATATGGTACGGAACCAGCGATTAGGTGGATCCCGACCTCCAGGATCTTGTCTCCAGTCTTCAGACACTGTGTCTTGGCTGCTGGACTGTCAGTTAAAACCTGTTTAATGAAGATTCCCTTTAGTTCTTCTCCATTCCTCAAGCGTTTGATGATGTTACGTCCTCCAACGATGCTCAGACCCAGAGATTGACCCTCCTCAGGCCACACCTCCACCCTGCAGCAAAGAAACAAAAAGAGCAAAAACATGTGGATCTGACATGATGTACAGAACCTTTTATTTCACATGGAAGGAACAAAAATAGAATAAGATCAAATAGATACTTTATTGACCCCTGCAGGAACTTCAAGATATGTATATGCTGTACGTTTTGTTTGCATCAACTATGAATGTTTTATTTTTAAATGGGTGTCCACTGGCAGGGAAAGGCTGAATATAGGTCAAAGGTCAGGCCAATGTCACCAAAATGTGTTTTCACAATGATATGAGATAATGCAATTTAGGTAAAACGTTTGGAGGGGTGGGGCTTGTTGTGCCTGACACCACTTGTTTTTCATTATTTTCTGGTTTATTTTAGGGTGAATTGCCCCTCCGTCTGTGGTGGTTTACCTGCGGGGGGGTCCCCAGTGGCTGAAGGCCGGCGTCTCCTCTCCCTCCCCTGCCTCTCGCTCTGGAAGATCACTGGTAAATAAACCAAAAAAGACAGGGATAGTTAAGGTTTATGTATCCCCTCATCTGACCGGCTGAGGGGGAGTGGTCTCTACCTGTAGCTTCCTCTGATTGGTAGAGATGCTCCTCCTCGGTTCCGCCTTCTCCTTTTTTCTGTGTTGACAATCCTTGCAGACCTACAATTGTAAGGATGCCGTTTAGCTTATTTCAAGGTAAGAGTGAAAATATGAGGAAAGGAAACAGATGGATGTGGAAGCACTGAGATTAAATATTTAAACAAAACCTTGGCCCATACCTTTATAGCTATATACACTCTTGTTTTCACAAAAAATTATAATCATAAGGTGAAGAGGAGTTATCTAAATGTATAAGTATTTGTAAATCTACAGCTTTTTACCTGTTAACTAAACAGTAAAAGTGAGTGTTTTAGTCCAAACTCCAGGGTGTTACCTTTACAAAGAGCCCATTCTTTTATTTGTACTCTAAACAGTTTTAATTTGGAGAGGGACCTTTTAGTTGTTTTAAGCTAAATCACCCCAGAATTTTCTTTTTCAAAGCGTTAAAGGCCGAGAAAGATCTGTGGAACGGACCAGGGGAAAAAAACAACCAGCAGAGGGCGACACAGGACAATGAAACACCAGAAAATGACACAGGAGGTGGACAAGGAGGAGAAAAGTTAGAGGAGAAACAGAGAACAGAGACAAAGGGGGGATCAGGTCCCATACTGACTCTGTGTCTGTGTCTGTCAGAGTCAGTTCAGAATCGGCTTCACTGTCTCTGGAATCGACGACACCTGGAAACAAAGAAAATAAACCAGACGAAGAAGGATGTGAGCCAGAACCATTCATGTTCCACAAACACAGTTTAGAAAAAAGGAAACATTAGACCCATGGACCAAACTTTCTGTCCAGTCAAACTGTTTACTACTACAACTACAATAAAATTTGTAATCTATTGATTATAGTTGTTTATTGTTTGAAATCTGTCTGCTAACTTGTATTAATTATGATTATGCAAAGTTCAGGTCACCATGGAAACCAGACTTTGAACTCAAAGGATCTTTACCTGGTTAAATAAACGGTATTAAAAAAGGAGAAGAGAAAGAAGGAGGAGGAGGAGGAGGAGGACGAGAAGAGGAAGAAGAGAAAGAGGAGGAAGAGGAGAAGAAGATAGAAGAGAAGGCAATTGAGGAGGTAAAAAAACAGAGAAGAAGGTGGAAGAGGATGTGGACAAGGAGGCAGAGAACAAAGAGGAGGAGGAGTTCTTCTGCAAATGAAGCAGAAGTGTGATGGACAGTGTAGTTGACAGCGAACAGACTAATACTGGGAGATAGAGGGAAAAGTGAAAGAGAAAGATATGTTTATAAAAACAACACTGAATCGTACACGGTCACTCTGGTTGTTTTATCAGTTCTTTATGAAACTTTGTGCTTTGCACTGCCCTCTAGTGGATGTACTTATTAACAGTCATACAGTATGTGTGAGCAGAGGCAGGTGTTTAGACATGAAATAAATGGAAATGAGCCTTTATATAGAAAACCTGCCACTGAAATGACAACAGTGGGTTCTGACTAATATCTGGTGCCTGATGCTGTATCAGAGTATCAGAAGAAAGTGTCAAACTGACCCTGCAGCAAGTGTCCTACAGACTCCACGTGGTCCTGGTCTGGTCTTAGATCCTGATCTTCTTGGTCCATAAAGTCCTGCTTCACCTCCACCTGATTCTAAAAGAAGAAAACAGTGACAAAATTGAATCCAATTTGAGCCTGAAGCTGCAGACATTTACACATTTAATTTATTTCGAAGAGAACAGAGTATAATTATTAATTATGTGATTTATGATATAACTGATACATACAAAATTAAGTGTAAAGTGTTGATATTCTCCTCCTACCTCCTTCCTGATCTTACTGCCTCCTTCCTGATCTCTCACCTTCTCAGCTCCACTGGTCCGACCCAGCGAGGCCAGTTTCCACTCCTCCCATGATGGTGGAGGTTTCCTGGGGAGTGAATCTCCCTTCTGCTCTGCTGCCTCCACCTCCTCCTCCTCCTCCTCCTCCTCCTCCTCCTCCTTCTCTTCCTCCTCCTCTTCATCCACAGCCATCTCCTTGCCCTCCTCCTCCTCTTCTTCTTCCTCCACTGGCAGATCAGCAGCAGTCACAGATGAGGAAGTGTAGCGAGGAAGGCCTCCATCCAATATCAGCTCTGGCTCCTCCTCTTCCTCACTGTCACGGTGATGGTCCTGAGACAAAAATACAACAACCAGGATTAACAAAGATGTGTGTGGAGCTCAACATTTTACAGAGAATCAGGAGAAAAAGTCCACCCATAAAGAACATTTATCAACAAAATCTAATTAATTTACAAGACAAGATTTGTCATCTTTTCTGCAGACATTTGACCTAAAAAAAGACTCGATATGATCCAAAAACTAGATAAACAGAACAGAATTAGTCATATAATCTACAAAACACCTAATTTAGTCTGGGATTTAGTTTTGTCTTTTAACCACAGTGATTTGGTTTTTCAGGTCAAATTTCACACATTAATACTTTTAATTGTTCTTTTTTTTCAGCACTTAAAAAGAGGAAGGAGGTGGAAGAGCAGAAGAAAGTGAGGAGACAAGAAGGAGAAGAAGAACAAGGAGGAGGGGACCAGTGACTTTCACACATTAATACAGTACTTTTAATTTTTCTTTCTCTTTTTTTAAGCACTGCAACAGTACGACAAAGCAGTGGCATTTCAGTACATACATTATCCCCCCCAGAAAAAGAACACTACAACTAAGTCTCTGTGAAAATAATAATAATAAATATAATAATAATAATAATAAAATCAATTAAGTACAATTTACAGCAACTGACATGAGGAATATCTGAGTAACACCTGACAGGGAACAGACACTGGTCAGGGTACACACACACCAAACAGGAAACACACACTGGCCAAGAAACACACATCAGTGTTCTCTTAAGAATACACTAACTGTCCATCTAACTATGACGATTCGGAGCTTAAGTCTCCGCCCCTTCCGGGAGGCTCAAGGAGCCTGAGATCACAAAATTAATGAATGGTATTCAATGGGAAATAAAATGTTAAAATCGTATCTGGCTTCTCATGTGCCCTGAACCACACACATGTTGTACCTCATAATAAATGATAATTATTGATGTGTTTCAACTGCTCCTGTTAACCAACAGGATTTTGCGAGTAAAACCGGTAAATATTTTGGACTACACACCTGGCGCACATGTGATGTCACCACAGACTCTACACCACAGCTGAGCAGAGTGTGACATCACATACACAACGCATTGTAGTCTGTTACTAAGCCCACATAAAACCCAATGTCACATTTGCTTCCCATTAAAAACGGGTGGTCTGCCTATGCTACATTAAATATTTCTTGTTAACCGCTATCATATGTGAATGTCAGAGCACTTGTCAAATGGAATCAGAATTTAGCTCGACTCGCTCCATTCACTCCCATTCAATTTTTTGCGAGCTATTTTCATGGACTGGAAATAGAAGGATGTGACTTAGCCTCTCCATACACTGGGTAGGTCCACTGGAAGAGCAGCTGAAACTGTGCCTCAGCTCTGCCCTTAGTGCTGCCCCCTAGTGTTCAGAACCAGAATGTACTCTGCTCTTGAATCTGATGTAGAATGATCACAATCAAAAAGTCTCCAAGCTTATATTTTTGGTTAAACATCTAATAAATTGGATGTTAGTTACTCCTCACCCCTAAGGGGAGAGGGGTATTGTATTGTTTTTGAGTCTGTTTGTGTGTTGGTCTGTTTTTTATTAGCAGTTTTACACAAAAACTACTGGACCACTTTCTATGAAAATTTCAGTAAAGGTGTGAGGTGGTCTAGAATAGATTCCATACAATTTTGGTGAATGTAGGCCAAAGGTCACAGTCACCAAAAATTTGTTCATGATAAGAGATAGGGAAAATCAGGTCAAGAGGGGCAGGGTTTTGTTGTACCACATGTTTATTTTGTTTTTATGTGCATTTTGTTAAACTTGTTGACGAACATCAGGCAGATAGAAGATGAAGCAACTTTTTTTCTCCATCCATCTGACTCAACATTGAAGAACTTGAAATAAAAATGGCAACTCTTCTACTAAATCTCTAACTTGACTGACTTTGGACATTAGCCTTCATCTGTGAACACATAAAGGTTTGGTCCAACTCCCCAAAGAGCCTCCCTCAGCAGATACTGAGGGGATATCCTGTTCTTAACATTACGACACACACATTAGCCTGCGCTGGGAAATATTAATGACAACACTTAGGCTAATTTCCATCGACAGAGCCTCATCGTCAAGGACTCTGTTCCTCTTCTTTTAATTTGGGGCTGGGAACCGGGCCCATCACGGCCATATAATGGAGGTGAGGAGCGGGCGGCGGCAGCGGCGGCGCAGAGCTCATAACGCTAACAGGATGTTCTGCAGACTGATGTGTATTGGCTGTGACTGCATGGCCTCATATTCATAAGATTTAAAGACGATGTCATTTAATATCTCTGCCATTAGACGATGAGGACGCCTAGAGATGACTAGTTCAGAGTCTCTGCAGCGGCTCCGCACAGAGGCATGATGGGAGATCCACACAGACACCGGGATGCCATGGAGGGTCCCAAATCAACTGGTGTACAGGCCGAAAGGGTTCTGGTTTCAAGAGAGTAATACAAGTACAGAGTAATAAGAGTAAACAGTAACAGAAGTACAGAGTAACAGAAGTACAGAATAATAGACATACACTGTAATAAAGGCATCCTCTTATTCCTGTTCTACTGTACTGGGTTCTCCTACGGTTCTCCTGTTCCGTCCTCTGCGCTGCTCTTTTATTTCCTCTTTTATATGCAGCCCATTTGGCTGAAGAGCCTCTTTCACAGCCCACAGGTCTCTGATGGCTTCCATAAAGCGGGCCGGGCCGGCGCTGTCACTTCGCCGCCGGACGGTTCTCTGTCACGGCGTTGGCGCTGACCAGAGACAGAGCCCGTTCCACATCCACAGCTCGTTAACTTTTAGAGGTCGTATGTAGAAGAGGCTGCAGCTGTACTTACAGGCTGCCATCACATTATTCTGATCCTCTGAGCTGCTTAAACACCAACACCAGCACAAGGAACAAAGGGCTAACCAACGGCAATGATGGAAACAACACAACAACACTAGAAAACAACGCGAAGAACACCAACAACACAACAACACTGACAACAATACAATGAGGCCTCATCCACACAGCAATGCACTGAGGTTTCTTTTGGTACCGGATAGAAAAGATATGGCGTCCACACTGGGAACGGGTGAGTAAACTATCACGTAAACACGGCAATGAAATGCATGCTGAAAACGATGCTATACACATGCCACACCTCTAGGTGCGTTGTAAGACAGTCCCACCGGATACACCAGAACAAGAAGTGCATGCACACACCAGCTTCAAACGCACCCTGGAAATAAACAACAAGAAGAAGGCGTGTGTAGGCATCTCTCCTGCTTGTCTTGTTGGTTTAACATCAGTAGATTTTCCTTCAATAACACCAGTAAACTTAGCAGTGACTGCAGCTCTGCTACTACCACTACTCTGGTGTTCGCCATAATGGTCACTGTCAAGTTTACGAATTAATGTTGCGTGAAGCTGCCATTTCTTCTGGTCATTTGGTTGTGATTTAGGCATTTTACTTGTTCACGCAGTAACACAACAACACCGTTACCACATTTTTCCCCTCCCATTCTCAAAAGATATTGTTTTGGAGCACCCAAAAGGCCGTCACTGTGTGGATGCGAGGCCAATATGATAAACTATCGGATTCACACAAAAACGTTGCTCTGTGGACGGGTCCTGAAAAAATAACACAACAATAACACTGACAACCATACAATTAAACAGCAAAAACACAATAACACAACAATTACACAAGAACACTCATAAAAACACAACAAAAACACAGATAAAACAACAATAAGAAACAGACAAAAAACAAACAATAGCCCTCTCTCCTTTGGAGGTGGGGTAATAAAACAAAACTGTCAAAGTGGCATAAAAACTAAGGCTCTCAAAATTAACCCAGTAACGCGGATTAATTCATCATCGTGATAAATCTGATTAAAAAGGAACAATTGTGTTGAAATTGTCAAATTTTGACATTTCTGTAAAATGCGAGCTTGACCTCTGACCTTTTGCAATATTGACAATTTCCCTATATGTATATATGCGTCAGTGCATGTAATATTATGATAATGTATCCAGCATTGATTACGTGAAAGTGCAATATATCTATGTTTGACACAAAGTGTTACAGAAGTACATTTTATGACATGTCACCTTTGACCTCCACAGATCTCAAAAACTATTGGTCATAGGTGATAACACCAATCATGAGACTTGTAGACATCTTCATTCCACATCGTTTGGTACCAATCTCAAAGTTCTGTGATGCTCCATTCTTGAGTTATAACCGATAATGTGATTTTGACCTTTTAGTTAATTGTGACCTTGACCTTTGCCCTTTACTCAAATGGATTGTTGCACCTGATGCACAGTAGCTATATGTATATGACCATGTAATTCCATGGTGATATCTAAAGTATTCAATGAGTTATAGCATGATATGTCTCTGTGGACCTTTTTACCTGCAATTAAATTAAAAATGTGTCGATTCAGGACTGAATATACACTTTACACTGAAAACACATTTGTTTTACTTAAGGTTTTTACTCTTTATTCTGGTCCAAATTGTCCAGATCTCAGTTTGGGCTGAGACGACACTAGAGTGTCTGTTTTCCTCTGGATATTTTATCGGTTAAGGCTCCAGCACTGGATGGGTTTTTGGCATCATTGTGTAAAAACTCCATAATTACCTTTCAGCTAATTGTAAATCAAGAGTTATGACAGGAAGTAAGAGTTATGACCCCACTAAGGCTCTGCACAGAAGAAGAAGCAGCAGAAGGTGACTTCACTTTTCCATGGCCACATGAAACCATATCATTTTCATTCATCTTTGTATTTACTCTGTTATTTGGATGAAGAATCAGAAGGAAATGAGTTTTTCCACAGACTTCAGCTCCTGCAGCATTAAAACATAATGCAGACCAACACATGACAAACTAGAGAGTCAAACTGGGCTTTTTCTGTCGTTCGTTACACTGGTCTATGAATAAAATGCTTCTGGAATAAAACTAATGAAATTTGTGTGTTACTGTGGTACTGACCAATCTTTAATGATGTTATGATGTGAAGCTTCTCCATTTGCACTTTATTTAGAGCCAATTAGACAAGAGATATGAACAAGAGTGTTTAGTTTTTAACATTTGAGCCCACCCTTGTGGCCAAACTAGACGTGGTAAATCACCCAAAATTGAATCAGGTCTTCCTTACCATGATGTTTATTGATATGGAAAATTTCTAAACCCAATATTTTTCCAGTTCCTGTGATATCCAATGGTGACAGATCAAAAACATTATACCCCCGAAAATCAGTTTGGGGATATAATAACTACATCAATTTCAACACCAATACCCTTCTCCAAAGTGAGTACAAAATGTGCATTGACACATTTGAGTATTTAACATTTGTCACTAAACACACAACAGTGATATCATGTCAATCCACTTTAGTTACCTTCGCCAAGGAGGTTTTGCCAGCGTTTATCTGTTTGTTTGTGTTCAAGATAACTCGAAAACTTATAGACGGATTTTGAAGAAATTTTCAGGATATGTTGGAAATGTGAACAGGAAGAACTGATTTCATTTTAGGGGTGATCGGAGTGGGGGGGGCTACCTTGGTGGAGGTCTGCGCTCTCAACGTGCTTTTGTAGTTTAATAGGGTTTCAGTCTTTCATCTTCATGACACCAGCGTTGTTGGTGCCCAATACACTATTTTTTGATTCAAACCCCCCATATTCAAACCCCCAATTAATTAGATTCAGGCCACGGTTACCTCCAGTCTGACCAGAACCCAAATCTGACCAGAGCACAAATCTGAACATCATCTGTATTTGCGACACCACGTCACCTCGTCTCCTGCTTTCTCCTGTGCCGTCCCTCTCCTCTTTCATCTCCTCTCATTCACCTTCCTTCACCCTCTCCTCTCCTTAATCTCCCCCCTCCCCACATGCCCCCCCCCCCCCACCCCCACCCCCCCCTCCCCTCTGTCTCTGAGAAGCTGCTGACTCAGCTCCATGGTATAAAGTGCTCTATCAGCTCAACCAGCAGCATCTCTCTCTTAAGTGAGCCGGGGGGGTGGGGGGTTAGGGGGGAGGGGGTACTCTAAGGACACTCCGGTCCTCTAGCATCAGTACACTGAGTACTGCAGTACTCCCAGTACACACTACTGCTGTACAAACATACAATTGTCCTGAATTCTATTACGACTGTTTAAAAAAAAAACATCATTATTGATTAATCTGTCCATTATCTACATGATCAATATACAACTTTTGTTCTAAAAAAAAAAGGTCAGACATTAATGAAAATATACCAAAGAGTTTTGAAAGGGAAGAAACCAGAAAATACACATTGAATACATATTGAAGATGTTGAAGTCAGATGATTTAGACTTAAACTATACAAATTGTATTAAAAAGAGTTGGTGATTAATTTAATACCTGACAACTACTTATTATTCAGTTAAACATTACAGCTTTGCAGGGTTAACAACAACATCTCAAGTCTGATTCTTTTTGATTTTTTTCCACAACACAAATGTAATGTAGAAATACACAAAAAGGTTACATTTTACAGTAATTAAATTTAAAATAATTATAATGGATTATGCCAGTGAATGTTTTCACCACACATGTATGTGAACTGTTCTTGTCAGATTGGATTATTTTCTGCATGTATATGAACACTAGAGTAAAGAAAATGTTAGTTGGGTTTATTGGAAATAAATATGAAAAGTGCCTTGCATCAGTAATTTATTATTATGATTTTTAACTAGGGCTGTCAAATGATAAAATGTTTTCATCACAGGGTTGCTTTGGATTTATTTTGATTAATATTGATTTATTTTGATTAATAACAAAAGTAGAATAATTGTACTTATATGTCCTATAAGAAAAAACACTAAATGTGATAACATTTCCAAAATACGTGCAAAACTATGTATATGCAAATAAGATGTTTATTCAACAGCTTTAACAAAACAACTGTTCAATTCAATTGTGTTCAAATGTTTAATCAGATTAATTATGATGATTTATTAATCTGCATTAATGCGATACTTTTCACAGCCCTCATATTAACTGTCATTCTTTTCTAATAGCGAATGACCTCATCCTTTAAGGTTAAATATATTCCAAGTACAGTTTCGACACTAAACCATTCAATCCAGTTTGTCTGTCGTCCACATCCTTTTGTCCACAAGCGTGTGTCCATTACCTTTGGTCCAGATATTGGAGTGCTGGTCACAGATGTCTGTCTGGTGTCCTCCGTCTTCTTCTCAGACCCATCCAACTACACAAACAGGTCCAGGTCAGACAGTGAACTTCAGATTAGGTTAGGTTTTATAAACTATCACCATACAGTCATATTCAACCTGAACCTTCAGCCACATACACAGGACGGCAACAATAAACTATTATCATTAAGTTTCATTTTGTTTATTGAACTGATGTCGATGAGATAAACCTGCAGTTGGTGACATTTGAGGTTTCCTATAAAATAACCTTTGTCGATGTCAATGACTATCAATGTCAAATCATCATTTATCAGTTTCTAGTTTTGCTAAGTGATCTTTGGAAGATAATGGTTTTAAATTGTTTATAAAAACAAATCAAGGTGAAAACATTTCTATAGTATTCTATAGTTTATACTCTAGATGTTTAAGACAAAAAAGAAACAATTCCAACGCACTCTTATAAGTGAAAATTTAAAAAGCCTTTATTAAATTGGCTTGGTTATAAAAACCTATAAAATCCTCTTTTAAAAAAACGTTATTGAGAGAAAGTAGCTCCAAGTAATTACGAGGTGTGAGTTTTTGTTCTGCAACGGTTTTGTTATGCAAATAAATCACTCATTCAAGCACGTACTGTTTTGAGAAGAAATACGTTTTACATTGTTGAAACCTGTCGGGACTACTTGCACTTTGACCAAAACTGGACCAGAACTCGGCTCACAGGACACTGTTGGGGGTAAGTCAGTGTGGATGCACCACAGTAAAGACGGTGATGCCATACAGACACATGTGAAAAATAGTGAACTATTCCTTTAAGGCATTAATTTTTACAGCCCTAATAAATAAATAAATATACAAACAAACAAACGCATGCACGCAAGTTCTAACAGGAGGTTGAGGTTAAACCCAAACCAACCCAAGTGGGTCGGTGTGGTGTTCAAGTTATGGACGTACCACCAGAGGTTTGCGGATTCCCAGGCGAACTGTTCCAGGTGGCGCCGACTTCAGGACTTGGACGGCCTGGGACAGACTAAGCAGGTCCAACTGGCTGTGGTTTACGGAGACAAGCTGGTCACCAGGAAGTAGACCGCCATGACGCTCAGCGGAACCACCCGAAACCAGAGAACGGATCACCATCACACACCGACCGGGGTCCAGAGGGTCCTGAGGGCACAGAGGCCGTGTCACAGTCAAGGGGTTTCCATGGAAACAGTCCAGTTCAGAGAAGAAAGTTAAAGGTTAAATAAAGCAAACAGACGTCCATAAAGAAACTGTATACATCAAAGGTCTCCAACAGGATGTCAGTTCAGTATTAGTTTGCACTTTCCAACTGTTTCAGCGTATCTTCTTTATTTTATTCAACAAGAGACAAACAATGTATAGTGCCTTTTAGATACAGTGTCTTGAATAGTTTGTCTGAGTTTTAACAACGCAGGCACCTCCCGCCTACATACATACATTCATGCAAACACACCACTAAGTATGAAAAACAACAAAACTAAATAATAAATTTTTAAAAAATGTGTGCATGTGTGTTTGTGTACTTGTATTCCTGTCTTTATGGAGACACTGATATGTTTACAGTCACACAATGGTGACCTCTGACACTATGGAGAGTAAAATTCAGGTCCCCACAAGGGTTAAATATAAATATAGGTCCCCAATAGTAAAATATAAACCCATGTGAAATATGCAAATGTATGCTAATTATATCCCCTATAAATGCATTAGCTTGTTTTTTCTTGAAGTCCCCATAAAGTACAAGGGAAACATGTATTTTAAAAGGCTTGAAGATGTGTTTACTTTTTTTAAAATTAATTTCTAAACAATACGAAGTCTAAATTTAAGGATGAAAAGAAACTTGCACATTACACTTTGTTTTATGTTTTTTCCCAACATTAACTGTATTTTTATTAGTTATATTGTTTTAATAAATAATTTAAAATTATTATTATTTATGTTATTATGTTATTTATGCTCAGTACCCAATGGTATAATTACAAAATTATGTCCTCATGAGGCATGCACGTGCCAGCGTGCATGCATCTATATGTATATATAGTACTGAAAAACATTTTTTGGCATCCTTCAAGTTCTACATAATGTGAAATATTATGAAGTACTTGTAAAAATCTGTTTTGTGTTTCAAAAGCTGCATCAGACAGACACTAAGAAATGTATTATTTTGTTAACTGTTAATATTAAAAAAAGCATAACAAAACTATATGTTTGACATGTGTCCTGGATGGGTTTCATTATCGACAGAAACATCCAGCTTTGACTTTGACACAACAGTGCACATGCAGAACTGAGCATGTGGGTTTAGACAATGGAACAATACTACAATACAATGACTGAAGGAGGATTCTTAATGTAATATAATACAAATGCATGAGGTGTCCAAAAACGTTTTCCATCACTGTATGAATGTATATGTTTTTTGTTTCCTTTTATTTACTCTTTGCTTTTATGAATCACTACTGATATTTTGTTGGTTTATATAATTATAACAATAATAATAATAATAATAATAAAATCAATCAAAAACCTCTGGTTCTGTTATAGCTGTATAGATATTTGTGATGTTGGTTTAAGAGCCTCCTTAAACCCAAGTGAGTAAACATTTTTACCATTTCACATAACATAATTGCCTTCATTGGAAACAATTTGATGCAACAGTTGTCATCAAATACATTTTTACAATTAAAAATAACTAATAATAATAATAATAAAATAAAGCTGTGAAACTGTTGTCCACTACAGAGGACAAAAATGCATTGCTGGGTCTCAGGAGGTTAAGTTTAAATAAAGCATTGTATAAAATAAATACTCTGGATCATGAATATAAAAGCAGGAAATGAGCTACACAGTCCTTCACCTGATTAAATTAAGGTTAAAAAGAAAGAGTTAAAACAGGAATCACAGAGGTTATTATTACCCCCTCCTCACCCCTGATACCATGTGAGGAGATGCAGCTGAGGAGGTAGACAGACAGGGGGAGACAGAGACCAGACAAATAACACAAACACAAACACACAAACAGGAGCCGAAAACCAGAACCGGACGGGTTTACTTCAGGTTCTGATCAGTGAATAAAGTCTAAGAACAAAGAGACGCTGATATGTGTAGAAAAATGTCGACAACTTCATAAAAACAGCATCATTTTTGTCAGAACTGAGGTGAACACTGCAAAAATCCAAATCTTACCAAGTGTATTTTTCTCATTTCTAATCCAAATGTATCATCACATTTAAAATCAGACAGAACCATCTAAAGAGGAACTTCTCAATCCGATATAAGAACTGATTTTATGACAGTGGATCTGGAAAATCTGATTTCAACAAATCTTACCAAGTTTTATTTTATTTTGATTGTTTTTGCTTGAATTGACCAAAAATAATCTTGAATTAAGATGAAAGAAAAAATCTGCCAATGGAACAAATGAAAATTATCTTGGTAAGATTTCTTTAAATCAGATCTTCCAGAACCATTTTATAGAAGACAGTTCTTACATCTCAATGAAAAGTTCTTCTTTAAGTGATTATGTCTTATTTTAAGTGTGATGAGATATTTTGCTGAAAAATGACAAAAATACACTTGGGTAAGATTTAAATTTTAGCAGTGCTCACAGTTTAATCCATGAGTTAAAATAGAAGGGGTGTCAAACTTATTTTAGTTCAGGGGACACATACAGCCTGATATGTAAATATATATCTAAAGTGTGCCATAGCAGTCAAATAATATACCTGTAAATAATAGGATGAATAATGTCAACTCCAAAGTGCTCTCTACATTTACCTTCTTTACATTCATGATGAAAATGTTTACATATGAAATGTAAACATTAAGTCAGAGTCATTCATTAAGTTAATACATGAAGATGAAAATTCTTCATAAAAATAAGCACAATTCCAACATACTTTAGCTTATAATTCATACATGTTCAGTACAGACGCACAAAACATTCAGAGCCTGAATATTGGTACAATTCCACATCCTTCTATTAAGACATTTCAGGGTCTTCGTATTTGCTCAACTGTAGTTTGTAAATGTAAAATAAAAAAATAAAATGTCATTTTACTTTTCATTCACAATGAGATATAGGTTAATATGACAATATTTTATTGGTCTGACCCACTTTAGATGGAACTGACCTGTCATTTTTGCATTTCACAAATGGTCCCAGGTCGTCATGTTTCAATCTGTGCATTAGAGAAACTTGGGCTCCACGTGTCAAAAAATATTGTTATGGCAGTAACAGAGTGTGCAATATTCCTATTGCAAAGACATGCAATCATTTATTAACCCACCCCCCGAAAAAGAGAAGAGGGGTATTGTTTTTGGTTGTTTGTTTTTTTTCTGTCTGTCTGTCGGTAGCTTTACATAACTATTGGACCAATTCCCATGAAATGTGAGGTGGTATAGAATAGATCCCATTACATTTTGGTGAATTAACCTTTGGCCTTTGTAGGTCACAATTTATTTTATTTTTTTGCAATGATAAGCAGATACTGTAGGGAGAATCAGGTGAAATGAGTGCAAGGGGGCAGAGATTATTGTGCCTGGAAATGTTTTTTTTGTTTTTCATTAACTTTCGGTTTTCCACACTGTGGGTGCCAGAGTGGTGGCCACTGTAACATACATGTTTTTCTGTTGAAAAAAAACAAAAAAACTATAGCACTGCTACTGCTGGTGGTTGAATGCAAGTTTACATGTTATTACTCCACCAAGTAATGCTGCAGTTATGTTTTTGTCTGCGTTTATGTGTCTGCATTTGACTGTTTGCAAGATAACTCAAAAAGTTATGGATGGATTTGACTGAAATTTTCAGGAAATGTTGATACTGACATAAGGAACAAGTGATAACAGTTGGTGGTGGTGATGATCAGTGGGGGGGGGGTTATTGACACACAAGCATGTTTTTCCGTCAGTAGGTCAGGTCGGACTGGCAGTCACAGAAGTGAAAGTTAAACCAAGCGTTCATTTAGGTCATTTAGGAAGGGGGGGCTGATCTGCCTTGGTGGAGTCTGCGCTCTGTCAGCGCTTTTCCAGTAAATGTTGAAAAGACATGAATATTTTCAGAGCAGAAGTTTGGGCAAAGGCTGTTATTTTTATATGATGTATTTACCAAACCAAACAAACAATAGAATAACGTTTAGTTAAAGCTGGTGCTCTGACACTTCTGTTATTATCAAACACGTCCATGTCATTTACACAATGTTCTATGTGAATAAACAAATACATAATTGACTGTTTGTGTCTGAAGATCTACAGTGAAAGGTCTACAATTGGAGGTCTAGAGTTAAAGGTCTACAGTTAAAGGTCTATCGTTGGAGCTCTACAGTTAGAGGTCTACAGTTAAAGGTTTATAGTTGGAGGTCTACAGTTAAAGGTCTACAGTTAGAGGTCTACAGTTAAAGGTCTACAGTTAGAGGTCTACAGTTAAAGGTCTACAGTTAGAGGTCTACAGTTAAAGGTCTACAGTTAGAGGTCTACAGTTAGAGGTCTACAGTTAGAGGTCTACAGTTAGAGGTCTACAGTTAGAGGTCAACAGTTAGAGGTCTACAGTTAGAGGTCTACAGTTAGAGGTCTACAGTTAGAGGTCTACAGTTAGAGGTCTACAGTTAGAGGTCTACAGTTGGAGGTCTACAGTTAAAGCATCAGCAGGTTCTTGGACAGAACTGAGTAACTGATTGTACTAGTCCTGTATTTTGTCTGAAATTATAACTAATAGTGTCATCATACATATCATTGGTTCATTTTAACATGAAGGCACATTTTTCTTAGATAAAATTTTATTTATCTGAATGACAAATGTGGCAATATTGTTATCCCAATGCTCTACACTCGCTTCATAAGTTTGGCAATATGGTACAACCCTATTAGGAATTTGTTTTTATGACAAAAAATCTTTACATGTTCCTAAAAAAGGAGGGGAAAAAAACATTGAACTTTTGTCTGTAATCAAACTTGTACGATCCTCTGAGGTTTTCGTTAAATTGAAGATGATGCGAAGTTCATTCTCAAAGTTGGTCAGATACTTTTTTTGTTTCTAAATCATGCAGAGTTTCATCTTAACTGACATGTTAAGGTCTTAAAAAGTCTAACTTCGTGCAGACACCCTGCAACCTACATAAGCAAGAAAAAAAAGCTGCTTATTGTTTTGTGTGAAACAAAAGGCAGCTGTGGAAACATTTCACTACTTTTGGCAAAGTACATTTTTAATTCCTTTTTTTTTCCCTTCACGCTTTCTCCTACGTTTTTCTGATATCTCCACTTTCTGACAGCGGAGGCCTTTCTTTTTCCGGAGGATCTTGTAGGAGTGGAGGACGTGAGTTCTGACTCCTCACCACCTGTAGCCATGTTGTTGGGTCTAAAAATACTGTGCTGCCTTTGTTCCGGAGCCTGAAACTTGGCACAGCAGCTCGTACTGCAGCGCGGGCGATGCCCAGGGTTCAACACGGGGGAATTTTAGAAAATGTACATCCGCTCTCACCAGGAGAGGGTTTTATAGTTGGTATATGAGTCTCTGAGGTGTTTGGATTCTGGCAGGGCCGCGCCTTCCTTCTGGTCTGGTTAAACAGACGCAGGAAAGGAAAGAGTTTGGCTTTTGTTTCCGGACGAGAAACTCCTGCACAAGTTTAGTCTCAATGTTCGACGGTAAAGACTTTTCTCCAGACTCCTTATGGCTCCGATAAAAGGTTTCAACCATCAGAGAAAAAAAAGGAAACAGTTATTCATGTTCCTATGAGAGGCAGACATCATTTGGCAGCAGATATAGACGGAATGATTCATCTTCTGTTCTAGTTAACCTTTACTTAACCCTCTGCTGTCCTGCCCATAGAGGCCCTTCCAACCATCAAAGTCTGTCTTCTGCTCAGTGCTGTAGTCGTGTCAAATTTGATTTCATATAGTTTGTTTTTAAACTTTTTGTTTTACATCTATTTGTTTGTTTTATTAACAAGGGATAGTGCATATTAACCTCTAAAGACCCAAGGCTACCCAATAACAGTAACTGTATTTTAGGGCGGTCAATGTTAACATTAATGTAGATTAATCCATCATCATGGTTTATCTGATTAAAAATCTTAAAATTAAAGGGAACAGTTGTTTTGCTTCAAATTGTTTTATTGAAACTGTCAAATTGACAAATCTTTGAAAAGCATTCATTTTCTTCCAATAGTTATTTTTATGAAGATCAGGACGAAATGGTGTCAAAATCCCTTTGAAATTTAAGACTGCTTTTAATGTTTAACTTTTATATTCACTAGATTTTATCAGTTTTTTTCTACACTGGCTCTTGTTTTTAATAATTTTTTTCTGTACCACCTCCAAGGGGAAAACAGGTATTGTTTTTAGTTTGGTGTGTCTGTCTGTCTGCAGCATTATGGAAAAAAAAAAATACTGGACCAATTTCCATGAAGTTTTCAGGAAAGGTGTGAGTTGGTCCAGAATGGATCCAATTAAATATTAGTTAAAGTTCACAGTCAGCAAAAATGTGTTTTCACAATAATAAGAGATACGGCATATCAGGTAAAATGTGTGTGAGGGACGGAATGTGTTGTGCCTGGTTACCACTGCCAAGGAGGCTAGGGTTTTGCCAGAGTTTGTTTGTCTGTCAGTTAGCAAGAGAACTCAAAAAGTTATGGACAGATGAAAATTTCATGACGTGTTGAGGGGTGTCACAAAGAACAAATGATTTGATCTTGATGATGATCCAGAAGAGATCCTGGATTCTGGATCACTTTGAAATTTATTCTCCATTTACAAAATTTCAAAGTGATCCAGAATCCAGGATCTCTTTGAGATAATTTCCAAAATCTAAAATTTTTTGACACCTCCAACTCGTCATGACATTTTCAGCAATATCCGTCCATAACTTTTTAAGTTATCTTGCTAAATAACAGACAGACAAACACACTTTGGCAAAAACATAACCTCCTTGGCAGACCTCTCTTCATTCAAATGGGGTGTCTGCCTTGGCGGAGGTTTGCGCTCTCAGAGTGCTTTTCTAGTTTTATCCTTTTATTTATCCATGTTATTATATTGATGAACTATAGAACACTGAGCACTTTTTGCCTTGACACTTGACCGAGTACTTGCAGAACAAGTTCAATGTGTGTTTTGTCATAACGCCAAGTGTAATTACTCTGTCTGCAAAACAAATCTACCCACGGGTAGAAATAAAGTTACCTTGAACCTTGTGATTGGACTTTGGACACTAAAATGTTTGAGAACATGGAAAATAGTTGAAAGTTAGTTTTTAGAACTGCATAAAGTTTCATTAAACACATTTCCAGTTGTTTTACATAACATGACATTTTTTTAAATTCTAAAAACTATAACTGATAATTCATGTCTGCCTATTGAAAGTTAAGGTCTTCCTATAAAAAGAATGGGCAAAGAATTTTCTGACATTTCTATTGCAAAAACAAAGACGTGTAAGCGGCCTGTTCTACTGATGGTCCTCAAAGTGTTCAATCTATTATCTTATTGATATCACTGTAAAACAATTTTTTTTAACATATGATTTGACACTTTTATCTGAGCCAGATATTTGATTAGGATTTCAAAACTGCAGTTATTTCTTAGCTTTATGTGGATAGATTTTGATAAAATGTGGAATTTGTACTGGAGAGTCACCCCCCAAATTTTGGATCATTTGGTGGAGTTGTGCAGGTGTTAGACGTTCCGCAGACAAACAGGACACACTACAGACAGAGATTTGTTGAATTATAGATAGATCTGTAAAAAATAAGAAAATATATATTAAGAAAATATTGCTGCTGCAGTTGCTGCTACATTCATGAACCATTTGCATCAAGAAGCATAACTTTAAAATTTTGAATATATAACACATCATATGAACACACATGCACAAAAAACTAAGTGTAGCTAAAGGAATACTACACCCACAGAATGATGTGCCCTCTTTTCCTACTCACCCCTAAATTATTGTTGTAATATAGACAGCCTAAATGTTACCAAATACTTTTTATTTCAAACTAACTTAAATCTTACTAATGTGTTCAAATTCTTAAGACTTTTTAAAATTCGATTTAAGACATTTTAATGCAAATTAAAGCCTTATTTTTTAGAACACTGAATTCAATGCCTTTTAAAGTTTTTCAAGGATCTGCAGTAACCCTGAAAAATATGTTGTACAGTGTAATTTAATGGTCTTTACAGAAAAGTTTAAGAACAGGAGGAGGAGGATCTACGGTGCATCCGACGGTCCTCACACACTGACAGAAATTACATCCTGTCTGTTTTTAAAGGTGGGAATATGTTGACATTTGAAAGGTGTCAGGTTTTAGTGGGAACCATCATGGTGAGTCCAGACAGACAGATGTGATCAGCTCTTCTCTTATTGCCTCCAACCATCTTTCACTCAGCTCTGACAGCCCAGAGTCAGTAACAGGAAACACTTTGGCAGGAACACTGGACCGACATGCCCTTGGGTGAGAGATATACTGTACAGGAGAGCGCCGGGCGAGGGAGAGCAGACGTTTAAGATTTGTGAGACGAGGTGATTCATTTTATTTTGGGAGAGTCGGTTCAGGTCAGTTTCACTCGGGGGTTTTCTGGGTTATTCTGCTGCTGACAGAAACCTGATTTAAAACAATGAGTATTGACGGAAAATTACACATGGAGTCTGGATAAAAGTTCCATTAGAGCATTTTGGAAAGACTGGAATGTGATGTTCTGATTATGATTTCTTATTTTTTGTATTTGGATGTTGTTGCGTCCAAAAAAATTGCATCAAGGAAATGTGGAGGAGAGGAAAGCTGATGCAAAAATCAATAAATTATTTTTTTCCCCCATTTATTTAAGGGACAATGTACAAAGAACATTAAGCTCGCAGAGACAGAGATGTACAGTACCAGATTAGAGCTGTGTAGCTAGGTTCCATCTGTAGTCCCTGGCTATACGATTGAAAAACATTTTTTACCATTACTGACATTTACTATGATAACCAATGTCATTTTGCCCATGTCTGTAAATTCAGTATTTTAATAAAAAAGAAGATACAAGTATCTTTGGTTATTTTGACTGTCTGTGCTGGTATGTAGGTTAGAGGTCAAGTTTAGGCTCACCAAAACAGTGTTTTCACAAAGACAAATATAGGGCAAATCAGATAAACCGTTTCCAAGGGAATGGGTTTGTTGAGCCTGTTACTACTAGTTAACCATCAAACAGCATTCACAAAAAGACTAAATAAAATTCATTATAAAGAGGTAAACTAACACTATAGATCAGAAAAAGGTCCACATACTTTTAGTATGAAAGGTTTTGTGCCAATGAACCTTTTCCATCTGAGCAATAAAAAAAATTAAGAAAAAGGGGAAAAAAAAGAATTAAATTTCCCTTATTGTCT
The DNA here is from genome assembly GCA_020466265.1 of Siphamia tubifer. NCBI lineage: Eukaryota > Metazoa > Chordata > Actinopteri > Kurtiformes > Apogonidae > Siphamia > Siphamia tubifer. Next base: position 15,407,074 of record CM035786.1, read on the forward strand.
GAAACTGATGTGTATGCGGTCAACACATGCTTTTGAAAACTTTTAGGACATTATAAAGACAAAAAGGCACCAAATCTACTAAAGCAGCCTGAGACCAAGTCAAGAAACACTCTGGTTTGATGATCTTACATCCAAAAACAGTGTGTGTGTGTGTGTGTGTGTGTGTGTGTGTGTGTGTGTGTGTGTGTGTGTGTGTGTGTGTGTGTGTGTGTGTGTGTGTGTGTGTGTTGCTCTGGTGGTTTGTGAACACAGGCTTCTTTGTCCAGACCTGAACCTGAATCCAGAACAGAAATGGTGACACTCACAGTCAGGTCTTTTCTCAGGACATTCACTGACCTTTAAACCGTCACAACCCAATGCCGTTAAAACCACGTCTGAACTCACATTTAACCCGTTGACGCCCAGTTCACAGACATCCCAAATCTGACTCCAACATTAAACCAGGGGTGTCAAACATACGACTAATGGGCTAAAAGCAGACCCTCAAAGGGTCTAGTCTGATCCATGGGATGGATTTAAGAAATTAAAAATTCATTAATTGTTGTTTTTGTTCAGGTTCTGTATGTATTACATGTATTACATGTACAAACTATGAACATGAAATATGTAAGTAACTTAAACATCATTTTATTTATGTTTCTCAAGTGTTCATTCATTTTTGTGCCTGTGTTGTTGTTATTGCTGTATTTGGTGGTATTTGTGTCTTTTTAGTTGATTTCTGTAAATATTCTTCACATTCATCAATTTTTGTGCAAGTTCTGTTCTTGTTATTCTTTATTTTGTTCATATTATTTTTTTTCTGTAAACTGTCCTCCAGTTCCTCAAACTTCTCAAAACTACCAGATTGTAGTGCAAACAATAAAGTGAGAGATAATACGATTAAAATCATACTTAATTTTTAAGAAGTTTCAGGTTTTTTTTATGTTATTCAGAGTTTTTTTGTAATACATGGTTTGTAAATGTTTTCATGACATTGTACTTATTTTCCTCCAAAACACAAAAGTGTTTGAAGTTAGGTTTTTACTGGTGTAGCCCAGTTGTGATCAGATTGAGCTGAATGTGGAACCTGAACTGAAATGAGTTGGACTCTCCTGCCTTAAAACAACCATTATCCAGTTATAAGTATAATTTATTATGAATACTGTTATAATGTAAGGCAACATTTAAATCTAAAGATTACAATGACACCAAGCATTTGTTTGGGGTGATTTTCTCTTGTTCATTTTTCAGTCTTGTTACCAGTGACTCCAAACTGCGTCAGAATGATTGTGATGTGCTCAGTGTGCGTCAGGTTCTATTGAAATGAGATCAGAAAATGTTGAGCTCATCTGTCTCCTACATTGCAGAATCTGCAATGTGACTATTGCGAACATGCACATTGTGATGTCGATTGTCAAACAATATATTGTGCAGGTCTAAGTGAGGGACAACTGTACTTTCATCAAGAGGCCGAAGTGCTGTTTAGTGTCTTCCATCTGTATGGGTTGGTTCTGCTGCCTGTCACTACTGGATCAACTGACCATTTGCACACACGGAACACAAACTCTTCTTGGTCAAGCTGCTCGAAATGCATTGAAAATCATGTTCAGAGTCATTTTGCAGATGGGTTAATTGCATTAAAATTTGTAATCAGATTAATCATGATGATAGGTTAAACAACATTTACTCGTTAAATTTGATAGCCCTAGTATACATTAAAAAACTATGAAGTGTAACCCCATAGTTGCAGTAATAGTTGACAATGGTAAGTAAATTAATGAATACATTTTAATGACTTCATGATTTACTGATTTTTGTGATTTAAGTTTCGGTTTCAGACCCATTATCACAATCAGAAAAGTTTCCTGGGTTCTGGACTGGAGCAACGCCAACTCGAAGGAGTGTTGAAATCGTATTCATATACCCGCAGTGGACGGTCAAACTGATTTTCATACTGGTTGCATTTTGCGCTTCTTTTGGACAAATCTGACGACTAATGCAAAGACTGAAGCTCTAGGCAGTGGAACCAGGGCGTTCAGCCAACATCTGTAACATTACAGCCTGTCCAAACTCCTCCTCCTCCAGCAGTCTATATGAATTTATCAATCCATCCATCTAAACGTCCGTTTGTCTGTATGGATAACATCACATTCAGCAAGAGAGGTGGGCACCTCATTTTCTTTCCAGCAGAAAAGTTCACAAACTTTCAGAGTTTTCACACGGACTCCACAGATTCTTCAGGTCTTTAGTGTTTCTGTGCACTTTAATGTGTGTTCTTTAACAGTTAACAGATGTTTGGTTCCTTGGAGGCTCTTTGTGAATATGCTGTGAACATTACAAATTAACTTGGACTGTAAATTTGTTGCCATTGCTCCAAAAAAAACAATTTTCACCACATGTACACGGTGAGACCTCCTGGGCAGATGGTTCATGTTCATTCTGACATAAATGTGGATGAAGAGGAGGAGGAGGAGGAGGAGGAGAAAAAGGGGGAGGTCTTTGAGGTGAAGTTGTGCCTGAAGATAAACTGCTAAAGCAAAGTTGGGGGAGAAACAAATGAAAACTACAAAACAGCAGGGCTTCCAAATGTATTCCCCAAACAGCAGTGAGTGTTTGGGGAAATGAAACCTGAGATTTAAAGAATTAGCTTTCTTATGGTATTAGTCCAATTAAAGTAGTCACTTTTCCATTAAACCTCAAATTGCGCAAAAATAACTGCTGCATAAAAATGTACATAATGGATTTTCAACAAAACCTGAATTTTTAAATTAAAAGTTTTTGTCCTGGCAAGAGATGGCATTTTTGGATGTAGCACAAATGGTATATTACACAAACCTGCAATGGAAAGATTTTTTATCACAACTACAGTCAAATGAATAAATCCTTTGATGCCTGAATTATGAGAACCTTAGTCAGGATTTTTTCCTAAGTGTTTTTATTACAAAAACTTATTTATGCTTTGAACCAAAGAAATGTGTATTTAAAACGTAATATTAGAACAATATGAAAAAAAAAACAACATTTTAATGCCGTAAAGAAAGCTGTTAATTACTGTTAATTACTATTAATTACAGTCTAATAACAAGCAATTTATTTACAGGTAAATAGTTTAGTACAGATTTAATGTAGCCAATTTACAGTGATGATATGAACTGATTGATATTGAACTAAAACAACAAAACCCATGAAAATGTTTTTAATCACATCTAATCAAAATTAATCCAAAGCAGCCCCGTGATTAATCGGAAAAAACAGTTAAATAATTGGCAGTCCTAGTGAAATGTTAATGTTACCTGTTCTACCTTACCTTTCTCTGTTTTTTTGACCAGTAGTTTTGAAAAAAGAACATTTGTTATCATTTGACAGAGAAAAATAAAATCAGTATCGGTTCCAAATATTAGCTTAGAAATATTGGTGGCCTGTATTGATCATCGGCTAGGGTTGATATAAAAAAACAAAAAAAACTGTATCCGCCCCAAAAAATACATATTAGTCAATCACTAACCTAAAGACACTCCTAACAAAGGCAAGAGTTACACCATAAGGACATGTATCCAGATCCACAGTGCAGTGCATTGGGTGTAAAAATGTTCTAAACGCTGGATGTGCTCACAGAAATATCTCGATAGAGCTGTTGGGGTGATACGTTAGCTTGGAACAGCCTTGAGCAGTTCAAACAGCTGAGTACTTTCAAATATAAATATGTATGTGATAAGTTTAACACTAAAATAATCTAATCTTAATGATAGTGCAGCAACTTTCAGCAGAATGTGACGCTAGATATGGCCGAGGAGGGGGGTAAAAATACACAGCACGCTATGTTTGTAAAAGTAAACATTGGCTCAGGTCCTGTTTTTGTGCCACACACATCCTACTGGTTCCACCATGCAACGACCACAGGGAGGAGATGAGCTCAGTGGGAGTGTCAGTGGACCTGTTACTGGTGGATTTAAGGCATGGCTGTCAAACCCCTTTCAGGTCAGATTCCACATTTAGGCTAAAATATGGTCTGAAGTGGATTAGACCAGTAAAATAAGAACACAATAATGTAGAAATAATGTAAACTCCAAACTTTTCTCTATGTTTTAGAGTGAAAAAGTAAAAACTGTATTGTAAAAATGTTTACTTCTACGAACTAGAAAAGCAATGGGAGAGCACAGAGCGCTGCTAGTTTTATAAATTGAGTTAGAACCATTTCTGTCAAAACTGGCCCTATCTCCCAATAGTAAAGAATCTTTGAAAAAAATTCTGGATCCAGATCTCCCCCAAAATCTAATCACTTGTTGTTTTTGTGATTCCACAAATTCTGTGAAAATTTAGTTGAAATCAGTTGATAACGTTTTGAGTTATGTTGCTAAGAGTGAGAGAGACAGACTAAGAAACCCTGATGCTTGCATATCCTTTAAAAAATGTGAATAACATGAACAAAATAAAATTTATTCAAACAAACAAGTGCAACTTTTGTTCACATTAAATGTCTTTGCTTCTCATTATATGTGTGCATTACAAATTACAGATGACTGGCACATAAAAACCTCATTTTTTGAGTAAAAGTTTTTGCGCAGGCCGGTGGTGGTTTTTCAGGTGTAGCACAAATGGTATATTATGCAAAACTGCAATGTAAATACCTTTTTGTTGTTTTTCCATTAGGTACATTTTTATGAACAAATTATATTTGCGCAATTTAAGAGTCAATGGAAAAGTGACTTGGAGGCTGTCACTGGAGTTTTACAAATTTGAAGAAAACAAAGTCAGACGTTTCATATATTCAGTATAATTTTTTAAAATATCACAAAATTCATCCCAGAAGCCAGACTAGACCCTTTGGTGAGCCGGAAATTTTAAGACAGAAGGATTTAAGAGATAGAATGTGGTGGACCATCTACCGTCTGTTCCTTATTTGAAAAAATTTAACTTTCTCCATACCTTCTCAAACCTTATCTTACGTTAACTCACCTGATAGACATGTATATGTGTTCTCTGTGTTTGGACATTATACCAGCCCTAAAAGAACATCGTCATCCTTCATGGTTCTGAACCCAGAGTGAACAGACCAGAGGGTGGCAGCGGTTCTTTACCTGGTAGTCCAGAATGCTGAAACCCAGGCCTTTGTCTCGCTCCTTGTGAAGCGCCAACACCTGAATGTCTGGAGACCATAGAGCCAGCTCTCCTTCATCTTCATCATCGTCATCCTCAATAAAAGTAATTTCCTCTTTGAGAACCTCCTCGACAGAAACTGTTCGATCCTAAAGGAAAGTAAAACACAAAACATTGAATTTCAACAGGAAAAACACAGAAGCTAAACTTCCAAAAGGAAAACTGGAACCGTTTCTAGTGGAACCGTTTCACCTGAATCCATTTCCACTGAAGCCATTTCTACTGCATTGCCCATTTTTTTGTTTGTTGATTTCACATTTTTCATCATTGTCGTCATTACTTTATTAATTTTTCAACTTTTTTTTCTCCTATTTTTAAATTGTTATTTTGTTGAATTTATTGTTCATTATAGGAACGTTACTATTTATTTCATTCTTGTTCATCATAGTTTATTTTTATTATTTTCTTTATTATCGCTCATGTTGTTGATTACTATGGGAGATTTTTTTCATTTAATTTTGTCAATTCAATGCGTGCAATTTATTACAGATCATTAAATGGAAAAGAACACAGGTGACTTTACCTGACTGATGGTCCGTGGTTCATCTCTCAGTTCTGTCTGATCGCACAGCATTGACGACAACTTCACCTCAATCTGAAAGAAACATTGACAGTCAAATGATTATAGTCATACATAAAGACTATAAAATTACTATATGACTATAAAAAACATAAATATAAATAATAAATAAATATAAAACTATATTTTATGACTATAAAAATATTAATTTTCTTTATGGTAAACAGTTATCACCTGCAACATGTGTAACAATTACTGGCTAAAATCTTCATATTAGTTAAACTTTGACATAAATATTGTAAAACTATCTCCATTCATCACAACTGTTTTATCCATGTTCTTGTTCTTACTTCCTCTACACTAGCTCCTGGTCCAAGCCTTGTTGCTAGTTGTTGTTCTGGTTCCTGTTCTGGTTCAGATTCTGGTTCTGGTTCCAGCTCAGAGGTTGGATGTCGGCAACACACCAGAGTGAATGGTGGAGGAACTTCTTTGAGGAACGACACAGCTTCCCGACGAGATTTTCCATAAAGCTGAACATCATTGACCTAAACACAGAAATTGTGATTTTTTGTTTTGTTTTTGAATGCCAAGTAGTTATTCTGATTCAGAAAACTTTAGATGGTAAAAATAATCACTAAAAATAGCAAATAAATAGGGACTCAGTATAGAAGTGTAGTGTTAAGAACCTGTGGAAAATTAAATATTGTGGTTATTCAACAGATGTAGGGGACTGAGAATTAAGCTTTGCTAGACTCCAGGAGGTCTATTTAACTTAGCTTAGCATAAAGACTTGGACTAAGTAGAAAGTCTTAGCATAGACCCTTCAAAAGCTAAAGAAATTTCAGTAAATAACTTAAACTGGGGTATTTTTAGTTAAAGTAAGTCATACAGGGTCTTGGGTAGTTCCGATTTCCTAAAAGGCTACCTGTAGAAACTAGTGGAAGCTGGAAAAAAAAAGTTTCTACCTCCAGAAGTTCATCCTCTGGTCTCAGGACTCCATGTTTGTCTACTGGACCTCCAGGGGCTACAGATGAGATGTAGTGATGACCATCAAATGAGTCCAACTCGACACCGAGACGCAGGGTGTGAATCGGTAACAACTGTATACGATGAAATTATTTATTAGAAAAATACTGAGATATTTGCAAAGAAGAACCTATGGGGTTGTCAAACAAAAATATAAGCAGGTTTATTCTAATACTAATTACACCTCACTCCTTTTTGATTCATAACATTCAAACCAGACACATTTCAGACAAATATTCCACAAAATTGTAAAGGTTTAAATGTCATCTGAAACAGACTCAAATGGCAACATTTTGTTTATACATTTTAAAATTATAAATATCAAAAACTACAGTGTTGTGGATGGATGAAAATTTATATATTTTGTATTTTTTTGCAAGAATTCCCAAGTTCCCCAAAGTAAAGTTTCTCTAACATTTTCATCCTCAAACATATTTTCTGCATATCTCTGGAAAATTAAAAAAAAACAAAAAAAAAAACAACAACATTCTGTTCAGGTACAATTTTATGCTGATTCAAACTAAAATTGTCATGCTCATTCCAAAATGTCAGTCAGTTTTTTTTCTAGCACATCCAGTTTTTTCTCCACTATTCACCCTCCAGATAAGAAAAATTCCACTGATTAGCTGCAGTCAGACTTTCCAGCTGATTACGATTGGACTAATCTGCAGCAACATACAAGCTTGTTTGTGCAGTTACCATGGAGACAGTGCAGTGAGAAGCATGTGCAGCTCCAAATAAGTCAGTAGAATGACAGTAGACATATCCTTTGTAAAAACATAATAGTGTTAAATAAACATTCCCGTTTCTTTCATATTGCATTGGATGTCAATACTTTAAAATTCTTATAAAACAAGCACATACCTGTTAAGTACAATCGTTTTTTTACCATGTTTGAAGAAAATGGGGATCATATAGTTCAAAAACTTGATGTGATAAAGAAAAATTCAGATTAGTTTTGGATTCCGCACCCACAAATTAGCTAAAAACAGCTGTCAGGCCGAATTCAATAAGAAATGTGTTGCCCAGTTTTATTCATTGGACATTTCTACACACATCTTATTTAATTTTCTGGATTGACTAAGACTGGAATTAATGTCTGTGATGGACATTTGCCTTTCCAACAAAAAGTTAATTAAAATAAAAAAAGAAAAAGGACACAATCCGTTTGGTGGTGAGTGCACAGTTAGTTATGACTGGTAAACTGACTCAGCAGGTTTTCCTCAGCCAGAGTTAAAGTTTCTCACCTTAGAGGACTTCTGCAGCTCTGCATCATCCTCAATGACAGGATCCAAGTTCACCACCTGACAACACAGTCACATGATGAGTGTGTTCCGAACATTAATACCGAAAGTGTTTACAGACACACCAATAGTCCAATCATTATCCGATTATTATTGATCATGTAAAAGGTAGAATCTGATCTGTTTTATCTGATAACGGTAGTAATTTGATAGTGAGTATTCAGATTAACAAACCTGGACTTTCCCTCACCATGTCTAACTGCATTCATCACAGATTCATCTGCATTTGGAAGGTCTTCTTGGATTATACTTAAATTAAGTCTTTACATGATACTGATATGAATGTGATGGGAATCTCACCCAAGCTGACTGTAAATCTCTTTTTGTTTGACTGTGGTCCTGAGCAGTTTTGTTTTATAAAATGAAAATTGAATAAATACAACAGTTAATTTTTTTTTTTTTTAAATCAATTGCAACATTTACAGACTAGCATCTTTGATTCCAAGGATTTCATTCTGTCTTTAAAATCAGTTGTTGGTATCAGTGTTTGCAGATGGAGCTCAGGCTGAAGCTGGTTCCAAGCATCAGGAGCTGGAAACCTGGAGGATTTCTTTCCTAAGTCAGTCCTGATTTTTGGAACAAACACTTTCACTGTATTCAATGAGCGGAGGTCAGGCGTTCCATGATTCCAGATCAACAGTGAAATACAGTAAATACAAAGGATGTCTCCACACCAAATCTGATTAGTACAAGGCATGTAAAAAAAAAAAAAAAAGGTCACTATTGGTTTGGACTCACCAGGACTTGGTACTGTGGCCCCAGAGCTTGTTCCCATTTGGCCCTCAGTTCTGCTTCTGTAGCTGCTTACACACACACACACACACACACACACACACACACAAGGCTGTCAGTGTTCAGACAAGGGCAGATGTAAAATTATAGTTTGGCCATTAAAACCCTGCAGCTTCATCAGTGCCATAACGACTCATACTGTACATGCTATAAACGGTGTAAATGAACAGTTTCTGCCCCGAAGGCCTTTAGAGGTTGACACTGTGTTATTCTTCTCTAAACATTCATGGAGGTCCATTTTCCACAGCTGACAGAAGAGAAGCAGTTGTGCGTTTTGCTGCAGTCCAAACTTTTCAGAGCCACCTCATTGGAATTCACTGTAAGAGTAGAACGTTAAATGACTCCAATGTAAAGTGTAAAGTAAGCAGCGGAGTGGAGTGTGTTAAACAATATGCACACACACAAAATGTCCCGACAAACAATACATTCTTACATCAGGGCAGAATAAATGGGTTTCCCAGTGCGGAGTGACTGCAGCAGCTTGAACATGAAACACAGACGGTCCGAGCAGATTACAGAGCGACTGTGGGACGGAACAAACTCCAGACAAACACCTTCATGTTCTCACAAATCTGCTCACATGTTCAGGTATTTTTTCAGCAGGTCTGGCGGTGTGAAAGCTCCGCCGCCAACAGCCTCTGATTAAATTAGCATTGCTAACCCTGGCCTTCACTGTGCAATTAATCTGCAGCGTTTAGCTGAATAAACAGGGTAATACATCGCTGCGAGGCTGTCAGACAGCTCGGACACTTTACATCTGTTGGCTGGGAGCGAGCAGGCAAGCTCGCTAAGTGTTAGCGTGGCGTTTTGGCCACTTAGCAAAGCTAATGAGGAATAAAAGGAGAGGAAATAATTCAGAGAAGAGTGCTGTTAGGAGCCTGCACTGACGTGTCCGCAGGAGCTCCCAGAGCTTTAAAGACTCATGTTTAATGAGTGTGAGAGTATGTGCTCATTTCATCCTCTAATATTTTACAAAAATGTAAATGGTAAAACTGGTAAATGGACTGCAGTCATATAGTGCATTTTCCACCTTCAAGATACTCAAAATGCTTTACATAGGCCTCCCATTCACACACCAGTAGGTGCTGCCATCAGACCTACTGGGAGACAACATTTAGGGTTCAGGGTCTTACCCAAGGACACTTGGACATGCGGACAGAAGGAACCAGGATTCAAACCACCGACCCTTCAGTCAATGAACGACCCGCTCTACCAACCTGCAACAGCCGCCCATGTAGAGACGATTTAACCCATAAAGACCATCCAAAACATCCAAACATCCACAGCCAAAACCCATCTACAGCTGCTGGTCCACTTTCAACATGTAAATATTTGGTGTCAACAGTACGTTATCCTTATGGTCATCAGATATGACCCATTTGGACGTTCAGAGGAAATACAAAACACATTGAGAAATACAATAAATGATGATTAAATCACTGAAGAAAGGTTAATTATAGGAAAATGTCAAGTTAACAGAGCGGCATCTTACGCGAGATGTGATAACAAGCAATAAGATCAATTATGATGTGACAAAACATAAAATAATATAGAAGAAGATTAGATAAAATAAAACAAAACAAGATAGAACATAAAATAAAACCAGACAAGATAAAACAAGATAAGACAAGACAAGATATGATACGATAATAGTTCTTTCCCAGATGCTTTCTTTTATAAATCCTGTTCATAGTCTTTTGTGGTGATCCCTTGTTTCAAACCCCAGAATTATTGAAGGTTTTCACTTCGTTACTCTTCTTAAACGTCTCCATTTGTTTTGTTTTTTTTACAGGATTTGATGTTCGGTAATGGAACACAAACACAGAATATGTGCATGTGTCCGTTTGTGGTTCTAACCATTTACCATGTGCATGAATTCACCTCTCATTGGTTGAGCTGCAGCTGTGTACGCCGAGTCTTGTTTCGTCGTGGTCACGGTTGAGGAGCTGAACCCAGAGGATCGAGCTTTGATCTCCATCGTCCTCTTTAATGACACTCGCGATGACTCCCTCTCCACTGGAAAAGAAACACAACAAAAACACAAATAATTAACATGAGGCGAAAGCTGTTTTCACTAATTCATTCATTTTTTATTGTTCGTTCACTGTAATTAACAGTTCCCACAAGAAAATAATGAAATAAGAGTTTGTTGTTTCATTTCAATTTTAGTGCTATTCTTGTTTTTCTTTTTTGGATAATTTTGTTAAATAATTTAATTTTTTACAACTTTACATTTGCTCTATTCTATTTTTTGACATCTTGTTTGTAGGTCTGTCAAAACTAATAAATTAATCTGGATTAATCCATCACCATGATTAATCCCATTAAAAATGTCACCACAATTAAATCGAACAGTTGTTTTGTTGTTGTTGTTTTGTTTTTTTTGGGGGGGGGGTTGATGACAGAAAAAAATAGCCGAGATACAACATTCGTCCAACAGTGTTTTAACCATGATTAATCTAAAGCAGCCCTGCGATTAATCTCATTAACCATTTTAATCCTTTGAAAGCCCTAATTGTTTATTTTATTCATGTGGTTGCAGTAAGTGAACACACTGAACACATAATGACAAAGGCTGTTCTGATTGTGATTCTGAAAGGAGAAGTTGGGGATTCTGTGTTTAGTCTGCAGGTTTCCAGTCCTCTGTTTTCTCAATAATGAAATAAAAAGACGTCTAGAGAAGATAAGACCCAGCACGTCTCTTCCTTAAGAAAAAAAGAAAAGAAAAAGAAAAAAGAGAATGACTTGTTTGTCTCTGGCCTGGAGGCTGACCAGTTCAGGCTGTAGGCTGATCGCAAGACAAAAAAATGACCCAGAAGTGGGGGAATTAATCTATGTGGACGCCAGTGGAGGAGGAATCGCAGGGTTTGGGAAATTACACCCAGTTGTAAACAAATTTGTCATCTTAATCTGGGTGAGAGGAGAGAGTTGAGACAGGAAATGGAAGGAGAGGCTCCGATAAGTGGAACAAAGACTTAACTTTTCCCACTGAGAACATTAGTGTTTTATTCCATATAATCAACAAGTTTGAGGAACATACAGTTTGGGTTGAAACAGGATTTTCCCTCCAGCAGAAGCCACAGAGTTAACCCTTTACGGATTCTCATTAGAAAAGGCCCAGATTTATTACCCCACCCCTTGAATGGGGGGCAGGGGGGGGTAGTGTTGTCAGTTCAGTTTGTTTGTTAACACTAGCAGCAAAACTTTTGAATTTATACCAAATTGGGTTTATAAATTGCCAGTGACCAAGAATAGATATAATTATATTTTGGAACAAGTCGGTCAAAGTTTAAATTTTTTCGGATTTTCTTTTTTTTTTTAAACAGTTTTTTTCCCCCTCCTATGTACCTGTAAAGGGCAAAATTTTAAATGTCTATAAAAACATCAGTTTGTTTCAATTTACTTCAAACTTGGCACAAATATAGAGACAGTTGATATGAGATTGGCACAGGCATAAACATGACATCAGCTGGACTGATGCCAAAATGGGCTACAATATATGCAAGAGGCAGGGTTTGTTGCTCCTGGAACCACTTGTTGATGTTGTTTTTGCAATAAAAAGTGTCAGAAAATTTCTTTTTTTGTCAATTCTTTTACACCTTTTTCAGGAAGAATGTAACTTTAATATCTGAAAATTAATTATCACTATTATATTTAATAAAACCATAAAACAGTGTGTTACAGTAAAACAAACTTGTCCAATGTATTATGGGAAAATTCTAACAATTTTCCATGTTCTTCTTCTTTTTGGTTCTTTGATGTTTTTTGGATCCTGTTGATAGTCTGTGTTCACTTCCTGCCTAGTTGTAGACAGAGCCTGATTTCACTAACAAAACCATCTATCATCTGATTCAAATACAGACACTACATCTGTGTCATACAGAATTACACACACACACACATATATATATATATATATATATATATATATATATATATATATATATATATATATATATATATATATATATATATATATATATATATATAGTCAGTGCCACAATAATGTGGACAATGGTAGATGCAGAAGCGTGGCGCTAGAGGCTCAGCCGTTGTGTCAAACGTGTGCTTGTACCTTTGTCCAGAGACCTCTCCAGACTTCGGCCTTTCTTCCGAACCACAGTGAGAACCACAGTGTCACCTGTCTGCTTCATCACCTGCAGCACCTCCTGATTGGTCAGGCCGTGGACACTGACGCCATCCAACTGAAGAACAGGAAGAAGACAAAGGACGGAAATGAAAATCTGAAGAACATCTGTTGGTTTGTGAAGACAGAGCTTTCAAAATGCAGGTGTGTGTGTGTGTGTGTGTGTGTGTAGGTCAGAGGTCAGATTCTCACAGCTATCAGCCGGTCGTGCACTCTGATGTTTCCACTCTGATCTGCAGCGCTGCCCGGAACCACGTGTTTAACAAACACACCAACAGCATCTGGACAGGATGAGAGACAGAGATACAATACAGAGTACAGACAGAGAGTATGTAAGTAAGTAAGTATGAAGGATTTACAAATTAATCAATATAAACTCCATTTTTAATTGTCCCCTATCCCTGAATGCATTGACAAAGTTCCATCATGTGACCACATGTACAGTGTCTGTACAATGTCTTAGCATGTCTTATGCGTGTGATCGCATTATTTCTATCAGTAATGTCATTTCTGGACTCTACGGTGGCACCGATGTGCAGCTCTTCTGCTGTTATAACCAAGAATTTACTGTCAAGGATCAATAAATGATCTATCCTATCGTAATCTAATCTAATATATTCAAATATAATCTAATCCGATGTAATGTACTGTAATCTAATCTAATTTAATGTAATTTAATATAATCTAATCCAAACTGGTTGTATTAATTTATTAAAAATGCAGCTATTAGAATAAGACTTGTCAATTTTATCAAAACAAGATCAATCAGTTTAGCAGCTCTGTTTCTTTCTAGCAGCAAACACAGTGGGGAAAAAAGACTAAAGAATTCACACAAAATATATTGACAACTGACAACATACAAAACTACAAATGATTACAAAAATACACAAAAAGCCAACTCAATACAACAGATGAAAGGAAAGTGTACAGCATATAACGGATATATATACACAACATATACAGCTAATCTAGGATACATATATATATATATATATATATATATATATATATATATATATATATATATATATATATATATATATATATATATGCATGCATACACACACACAGTCAAATTAAAGGCATGTTGCATGAGTTGGTGTTCGGGTGATGAAGTTGGACGCAGGTTGTTCAGAGTAAAAGGTACAAAGCTACTTTACAATAATTATTTTCTCCACTTTTCATCATCTATAATTTATGTGTTCACATCTGTGCTTTTACTTCTTCCATTTCAGCCTTGTGTTTATTCATCTTCCTGTCCTACCTTGACTGGTAAGAGGGTTGTATCCAATGATGGAGATGCCCAGACTCTGACCTTCCTTCTTAGTCAGAGGAACCTCGTGGATCTCATAACCCTCCAGGTTTGGCTGAAACGCACAGCGGTTCATATATTTCAGCTCAGGCTGTGCAGGCGGCAGCAAATACAACACATAAAGCATCGAATGGAGACAGAAAGTAAACAAACTGCTTCATCTTGTCTCAAAAACTGTTCAAAGTTTTTCTCTGAAACCCCTCTGATTTAAAAAAGGTTGTCTGTTCTCACCGTTTTGCTGAGCCGCCTCTGGGGGGGTTGGGGGGGTAAGGAGGAGACAGGGGCAGAGTCTGGAGGTGGAGGAGGAGGAGGTGGGGCTGCTGACCCCTGACCTTTGGGGTCTCTGGCAATGAGCATGCTCACACGATTCCCGCAACCCTGGAGGACTTTAACCACCTGGTCACTGGTGAGGCCGCTGGTGGGCGTTGACCCAATACAGAGGATGTGGTCACCTGTCCGCAAACGCCCATCCTGATTGGACGAGAAACCAGTAAGCCTGTATGTCAGCGTCATGTTCTATGTGAATCAATTACCAGTTGAATGTGCGAGGTTGTGAGGTTCTGTTCTATGTTCCAGTCCTGTGTTCTGGAAATAGATCAATCTAACAACAGAAGTGGGCAGGACTTTCACTGGAGGATAAGTCAGGTCCATACATTACTTCTATCAGTGAATAATAGGAACTCTATTTATATCTCCAATTGCATTACAGTCCATCAAACTATGGACCATTCATTAGAAGTAAAGGCAATTTTTTTTATATCTGAAAAATTACGAAAAATTTTAAATCGCAATTTCTCAAGACTTAGAACAAATTTTGTAGACATTGTTGTAAGAAAGACACATGACATTTTTTTTTTAGATGAAACCGACCAGTCCTTTCAACAGAAGATTGTTGAAATCTAGACATCAGTGACCCCAAGTTTGATCCTTCAACGTCAAAGGTCATGGACTCAAATGAAACCTCCAATTATGGGCCAATAAAATGTAAGGACACATTTTGAAAAACTCATTTAAAAAAACTTCCGCCAAAAATTGTCAAAACTAAATCAACTTTGTACACATTGTCCCAAATGAAATTTAAAATTAATTCAGTTTTTCATTAAAGAAGTAAAAAAAAAACAAAAAAAACATATTTCAGGCTTCTTTTTTTTTCTCTTTCCATTTCCCATGACAACAGTTTGATATCATATTGTAACTCACCCTGTCAGCCACACTGTCTGGGATGAGCGTCCGGACCACCACGCCAGTTGTCTTCCCTCCCACGATGCCAAAACCCAAACCAGACCCATCGTTGACCAATTCGATCTCCTCCATATGACCCCACTGACCCTGAGAAAGAGGAATATTATGTATATTTATTTTTTAAATAACAAAAATAAGCAGTACCAGGCACAACAAACCCCAGGCCTCACAAACATTTTGGCACTTAATGGACATCTCCCTCTATAGATACTATCTATACACACAATATGCAGAATTTAAAGACCAGCATTTTGATGCTCAACGGAAATCTGCAAGATGAATATTTCAAATGTTATATTCAAAATTCGATCTTGACCTTTATTGTGACCTTTGACCTAAAGTCTTAAAATTTTACCTTCAAGCTTCTGATGTCAATCCACATCAACAGTGAGAGCAAAAAGATGATATATCCAAAACTGAGTATACAGAAATGAAAAGGAAATTCTTGATTTCCCTCAATTTCCAGAGGGCTTTGTCTGGGGGATCAATAACAATCTAATTTGCCTTATCTCTTAACATTGTGGAAACCCATTTTTAGTGACCTGAACCTTTGACCTACATTCACCAAAATTTAATGGGATCCATTCTGGACCACTTCACACCTTTCCTGAAAATTTCATGGAAATTGGTCCAGTAGTTTTTGTATAAAGTTGCTGACAAACACACAAAAACTAATATATATATACCCTCACCTCCCCTTTGGGTGGCAGGGTAATAATAACCATGGTAATACAATTTTAATAGTACTTATAACAACAATATATAAGGAAGAAAGTAATAAGTAATGGAACTATACATCAATTGTTTTGGCCTTTTTTATGACTCATTTATAGTTTATGTCAATGAACAAAATTCTATTAATCACATCGTGTTAGTGGCTGTAAACATGCATAGATCTACATTTTCTTTGGTAGATTGTACACATTTAATTTGCTGTGAATGTGAAGTATTCATTCCAAGTCATTCAGTATCACAGTGTGCAGGAACAGATCCTAGTCAGACACGGACCATGTTCAGCGCTGATCCAGTCCAAGTCACACTGCACAGACCTGGCATCAGTGGAGGTTTGTTTCCTCTATCAGATCTGAGCTGTAATAAGAGAGTGCGGCTGCCTGTGATTACTACTGCCTCATAAACAGCATTCGCAGGTTTCTGCAGCCTCTCATTGATCAGCAGCTGCTATCACACAGGAGGAAACAGTCACAGCTGTAATTACCTGCTGAGGTTCACTTTAACGACCTTTCACCTCAGGACAGATCGTCGAGTGGCCGGACACTGTGTGGATCTGCTGCTCAGCCTCCCAAACCAAACCACAGTTTGGTCACAGTCATGATGGACTTTATAACATTTTAATTTAGTCTGCTCTGTTAATTTAGCTTCTTCTAATCAGGTGGAAGTGACTTTTCATATACAGACTTTGCTCACTTTCTTTCAGAGGGAGTAAATATAATAATATCCAACAATATTAAGATAATTGCACTTGCCTTTATCCATTTAGTTTTTAATACATGTCACCATGTACAGTATACATGGGGTGGGCAATTCATTTTCCTATGGGGCTAAATGGGAAACTTATTAGAAATTTCAGGCGACTCCATGTGGGGTTTTGACCTAATGAAAAACACTTAAAGGATTTAGAAATCTCTTCAGCATAGTTTGACCAACTAGGGGCCACCAGGACCCTATTGAGCCGCATCTTGTAATAACAGTGCATTTTGTAAGAAAACGTCCAAAACGTAATAACTTTTCGTAACTTTATTATTTCATTTTGTAATAAAGCTGCATTTCATAAAAAAAACTGCCCCACATTTTGCCAGATTATATAATCACTTATTTTTTTTCGAAAATAAAGTTGCAAGTGCATTTTGTAATAATATTCTCAAAATGTAATAACTTATTACGAAATGCAGCTAAATTGGTTATAAAATACATTGGGGCAATTTATATAAAAATGTGGCAATTTACTACACATCTCAAAGTGCATTAAAGCAATATTTATATATAAAAAATTAAATACGCAGTCATGTTAAGGGTGTTTACAAACTTTCTCTCTTCTCTTCTTCTTCAGCTCATTTCCCATTTTAAAAGCCCCCCTCAGATTTCTTTAACTGCACAATCTGGTATTTTTATCCCCGTTTTCCTGCTTTTCATCATTTTTAGGACAGCGGTAAATTAACTCTTCCATCCCGAGTGCATCTGCTGACACATCGGCCTAATCGATGGTGGGATAATGTTGACTAAAAAGACAAAAACCGGCGGAGTGATGTCTGACTGGCTGATTTATGTGTCCTTTTATGAGCGGGTTTATGACATGGAGTTTTCTGCCGGAGTCGGACTGATTCCAGCAGAAACGGGTTCGATGGTGTATTCGTGGGCCTGAAGCCTCCCAACAAAGCAGATTTGGCTGCAGCAGGCCCACGCTCCACCAGAAGAGAACCGCAGTAAGATCTTGGTCACAGTTGGTTTTTTTTCCCCTTATGTTCCATTAAATGTGACCTCTGTGACTTCCTTCAAGCCAACAGTTTGAGAATTTCCAGTCAGGGAACATCACAGCACAGCGTCATCAATGACCTTCAACTGGACTTGTGTCTGTACTGGACTTAATAGACCTTACTGCTTCATTAATACTGTCGACCATCACATCATCCTCCTGCAATGATTGAAATGATCAGGTGGCATCATATGAACTGCATTAATGTAGTTTAAATCTAACAACTCACTTTCAGTTTGTTAAAGGAATAACATGTCCATAAAAATTTACCCAACAGGAAAATTATGATTTTGACAAAACCCTTGTTTTTCCATGAAACATTTTACACTGGCAAATGATAGTTTTTCGTGCATAGGGCAAATGGTATATTACAGAAGACTGCAAAGGAAAGAACTTCTATTGTAACTACAGTCAGATTAATTCAAAAAAGACAGAACAACTGAAGTAGAAGAGTTTTGAAAGAAACATGGTGCAGTATGTTTGGACACACCAGGAAAGCCAATCTTTTTTTTTTTTTAATTATTATTTAATATGAAATAGAGGTGGAATATATAATAATAACAACATCTGTAAAACATGATACTCGTGGCCATGACTGCTCGTGTCATCTTGTGACAAAGAAATCGTCACATTTGTGATTTGATGGGAAAACTGACATTGTGCACTTCTGTTTTTTCGACACTTAGTAAATATTGGTGACGTTTTGAATGTATATTCAATGGAAATCGGACTTCTGTTACACTGATGACGCCGGATTCTACTTAACCATGAAAAAAACAAGCAAGAGCGACAGTAAAATCCTATTCAGTTTTTTGGGAGGGGGTGTCTTTAATGCCCACTGCTCCATTAAACATGACCTCGATACAAACAGGACATGAATAAAACAAAAAGCGAGTGGATCGGAGGCCCAGTATGCAGGACGTGGCCTGGATCCAACGAGGAAGAAGAAGAGGAGGAGGGGTAACAAACAAGAGGGACAGTGTAATTCTGTGTGATAACAACCCAACAAAAAGAGCAAAATCATTAGAGCCAAGGCTGACCAGAGTTGCTCTGGTCACATTAACAGTCCAGACTGGCTGTTGCTCCCGTCACCAAAACCTTCATCTAAATGCTGCTATTTAAACAGTCTGCTCTCCAAATATTTTCATGTCGTCTTGTGTTTTTCTATCTAATAACTCAGGAAGTCACTTTTACATACATTGGTTTGTAAATCCCACTGTTGAGAGATTCTAGTCAATATTCAGGTTATGCCAAGCATGAAACTAACTTCTGCAGAACTGAATAATCCAAACTAGAACCGCAACAATCACTATTGGATTCATCGACAGCCCATTTCAACAATCAAACAGATTCATTTAATGAGGAAAAAAGGTAAATTCTGACAAGAATTTTTATAAATGTGAGTATTTTTTTGTTTGTTTTGCTCTTAGCTTGAGGAGAAGAGTAAAGATCTTCCACTGAGTGAAAATCATACTACTGCTGTTTTACAGACCAAACAATTAAATGAGAAAATAATGAAAATGACCAAAATGTGACAAAAAAAACACTTGGACTATGACATGTTTTAAGACTGTTGGTGACGAGACCACATGGATCTTGTTAGAAGAACGGCTTAGATTATTTGTAGGTTGGGGAAAATAATATTACTATTAATGTTAATATTATTCAATTACATTTTGCGTAAGAGTTTGTGAGACTGAGGATCAATGTGTTTATCATGTAAACCTGTATTTGTGAGAGACTGTGAGTGCTTGGAGGGGGTGTCTTATTGTATAATGTGTTTCATTATTGTTACAGGTGTTTTTTTGTGTCTGGGCCACTCTCAAAGGCACTTCAGCTTCTCAGGGTCCCATTTCACACAATACAAATGCAAAATGTAATGTCACTTGGATCTTTTAAATATTATGTGAATAAATTTAATATATGAAAGAATGAATGAATGCATGATCAGTCATGGAGCATGATGGATGGGGTACCAGTTTGTTCATGCCATTCAAAGTCATGGGATTCAAAGGGTGACGGTGCTGGAATTGCTCGTTTGCGCTGTTCAAAGGCAACCGTTGGCCTAGTAACACTATGAGGTTGTTATCGTTTGTGCACGCTGCTCAAGGTCATCAACCTCACAAACACTATGGGGTTGTTGTTCATCATTTGTGGACATCATTCTCGGAATGCGGAATGTGACGGGGTTCGAGTTGATTCTCGACAGTGAAGTCATCGGCCTCAGAACACAACAAAGTTCCAGTTGTTCATTCACGGTCATCAGCCTCAGAATATGGAACATGATGGCGTTTGAGTTGGTCATTAGCTTGGCAGCCATCTTGAAAGGAAAACAAGACTTGGGTGGGTAAACACAGAAAGTTGTAAACAAAAGAGGAGGCGTGTCTGCATAGTTTCACATTTACCTCACAGATGTAGACAAATGACTTGGAGCAAAAGGCTTCAGTAACTTCATCCAAGGATAGATTCACCAAATTTAAAGCAAGGACATAAGAAAAAGCAAATGGCAGTTCACTCTGATTTGCTGATCATATTGGAAGAATTGGCCAAGGCCATACCATGGCTGGGGTATAATCTAGCCTCGACTATTTTAACCCCAGATGGAGACCAGACCAGGGGTCTACATGAACTGGGGGTCTATATGAACTGGGATGTACCTAGACTAGAGAGGTGTTGTTGGGTTATTTTTTCATCCATAACTGCATCGCAAAAAATGCTATCCATCTGCACAAATGTTTTTTCACCCATTTTCAAAACTGTACCCACCTGCCAATCCACCAATTGTATTGGTGGTGTCTATGGACAGTGTCAGATAGAGCATTTGCTTTTAGCCTGCCAGCACACCAAAGACAACGAGCAAACAAACTATGGAGCCTCAATTTAAAAAAAAGTAAAAAATCATTAATTCAAAAAATTTGCTCCACTGAACAATATGCACCTTCACTAATTGTCCATAAAAAACCCAGAATTTGCATGGTACAAGTGGTACACTTCAATGTCTGGACATTTTAAACTGATGTGGAAACAAAATAGTGTGGGAGTCTTATCCATGAGCTACAAGTTTACCTGGTAGCCAAGATGCCATCAGTCATCATCTTACATTGTTGGAAATAGTTTGGCTACTTTGTATTTTATAGTAGCCTGTGTGTAGAATAGAATAGAATAGAAGTACCACAATTGGGAAATTGCTAGAGAGGGAGAGAGAGAGAGAGAGAGAGAGAGAGAGGAGAGAGAGAGAGTGAGAGAGATGAGAGAGAGAGAGAGAGAGAGAGAGAGAGAGAGAGAGAGAGAGAGAGAGAGAGAGAGAGAGAGAAACCGCCACCTGTGAGAATTTAATTAAAATATTCTTTCCTGTTACTTCATCAGCCCAATCTGTAGTTTATCTGTGGTCTACACAGCTGCAACTGGAATCTGCGCATTTCTAACGTGTACCAAGGGTCTACGTGGACCGGGTGGAGTATTCTGTCGCTGCTCAAACGTCAACATCTTATTTGTGTGACTTGCTGTCATGTCGACATTCATTGATCGCGCCTCCTCTTGACTTAAATACATATTGTGAGGAGCGATGCTGTGAGCGGAAGCACTAACTTGATTTCCTATAGGCTTTAAGGTCATAAAAATCATCCGAGTCAATGTCAGCAGACTTACGGCTCGTCATAAACAGGAGGTCTCACTCTGTACAGAGGCGTGGCCTCAGTGTGTCCTCCAGTTATGATTGACAGCCTGCCTCAGCAATGTTTGGTCTGAGTGACAGCCAAGTGCGTGTGTGTGTGTGTGTGTGTTTGGGTGTACAGAATAGAATAGAATAGAATAACTCTTATTGTCATAGTGTACAATGAAATTAGAGCTGAAACAAAGTGAAAGCCACAGCTAGGGTTCTTCACCAGACAAACTATGATGTCATGACATGAGGCATCCCTAACCTGACTGTCACCAGATGGTATTTCACAATACCATCTGGGACGCTATCCCGCAACAAATCCGTTTCCAAAGGAGGGGTCTCATCTAAAATCCTTGCATGTGATTAGATGAAAAAATCTGTCTGTCAGACGCTTCAGCCACTCACGTTGAAGTCAAGCCTCTTAATCCACCAAAATGGTTTTGTGTCAGAACTTTAAACGCCTTCTGTTGATGTGTACATACCTAAGTTCTTCTGGTAAACGTCATAGGAAAGCATGGGATAGGACACCACAATAATCATGGTCTTCTGCACTTGTCCCATTTCTTTAGCCACCAGTGGAGCCATCTAATAGATCAAACTCTTATCAAACCCGGTCGGAAAAAGAGCGAAAACATAATTTCCATTAACAAACACTTCCAAAGCAGTCTATTTTTCATCTTTTAAGGAATGAACATGCAGTACGCAAAACAGTGGAAATAGCTGAGTCCATATGGACCCTTGGATACCTAACAGCTGCCATTGTTGTGTATGTGAAAAGACTACACTGCTGTCGCTTCTGCTTTAACGTCACACCAGCCACAACGTCGCGGGGTAGTCCCACCCCTACGACACCGATTGGCTCCTTTGTTTTGAATCAGATTTGATTCTCATTGCTACTTAGATGGTTGTGTGAGCGTCGTGTAATGCAGCAAGATGACTTAGGTCAGGTTAAGGCATCCCCAGGTCAAGATCTTTGATTTACACTTTATTTGAAGTCAATCACACAAACTGTTCCAGAGATGTGGACAAAAGAATGTTAGTGATTTTAACCTTGTCAATCCTTGTCAGTCCTTCCTCTCCATGATATTAACTGATATAGGAAACATGGATTTCTAAACCCAATATTTTTCAAGTCATCACATTAACAAAGGATATCCAGCAGCGGGCAGTCAGACCAAAAAACATAATGGCCTGTGACACACCATTCGGGGGTATAAAACTAAGAAAATACTATATAAATGTTAACAAAAGTGAAATAATATGAAGCTTACTGGAATAAAAAAAATTGATTCATGAAAAGAATGTAATCTAAGGAACAGTATGCTTGTCTGGTGAACTCAAGTCAAGTATAAAAATAGTGCATGTGTGTATATATATATATATATAATATATATTCAAGATTTTTTATGCTTGATTCAAACAATAAATCTGCTAATGGAACAAGTGAAAATGATTTTGGTTAGATGTCTTGAAATCAGATTTTCCAGATCTATTGTCTCATAAATCAATTCTTATATCTCACTGAAAAGTTACTCTGTTGGCGATTCTGTATGATTTTAAATGTGATGAGATATTTGGACTAGAAATGAGAAAACTACACTGGGTCAGATAAGGATTTTTTCCAGTGTTGGTCTTGGTCTGTCCTGCAGGTTGTTGCAGGACAGAAAGTTATTGTGCAGAAACCTGCATGCGCAGGCATGTGTGTGAGTGCGTGTAGAATAAAGCTGATTTCAGCGATGCTCTGTAGCCTTAAAATTAATTTCACACCGAGCTATAAAACTGAACTACACCTAAATGTGCACACTCAGACTAAAACACAGGAGTCGGCTTCAGTTTTCACTCCAGTTTTGCTCCAAAATGTAAAAAGCTGACGGCTGGTTTTAAAGCTCAACAGCAGGACGTTTACTAACGGAGACACTTTAACATCCTCAATCCTCTCTGGACACTTTTTCTGTTTTCCCTAGAATGATTCTGAAGTTAACTATGACTTTTTTGTTTCTCTCAAACAGCCCACAGTAAAACTTTAGTGTCAGACCCTCTTCTCCCATCTGGAGTTTTGGGAGCTGGTTGTTATGATCAGAAAATGCAGACGTAACCTGCCAAACGCACACATCTGTAGAATGAAATGTCAACTTTAAATGTTATGACAGTACATTTATGACAGATACTTAGTTGCTAAAATGCGTGCAGGTTTTGGTAAAATGACAGACCCAGACTATTGTTCTTTCGATGCTACATGACATTAAATTCCTACAGATATTCTCGTGTGTCTTGTCAATAACAAAAGCAAAGCCTTGCTGTCCAGTCAGGGTAAATGCTGAGTTTGTACCCGTGCACCGAGTTTCATGTCTAAAGTGTTTCCAGAAATAAAGAGATTTAGAAGCAGATCTTTACTGTGGCTCCATATCAGAGGCCATTTGTCTCTATTGAACTTTACATAGAGTCACTGCTGTCTTTTATCAGACAATCAGCCTATTTAAAGGGAGAAAAACCTGCCCCTGGAGTTTGGTCCAAAATTCAACCCGCACCACTTCTGGAATGGGTGGGGGGTGTAATATAAAACCAGACAGTTTGTTTTTTTGGTTTGTTTGGGATTTGGCGCTGAAAAAAACATATTGGTCAACCCCTAGTTTGTTGTGCCTGACACTACTTGTTAATTCAGTGTTTCCCAACCTGTGGGACAGACCCCTAGAAAGGGCATGGGATCATTCCTAGTTTCGGTTTTCTTTTCTTTTCTTTTCTTCAGATTAGAACTTGTAGAAGGTGGAACTAATGTTTTAGCGCTGGAACACCCTGGACTCATTTTAGAGACATGCAACAACTTTATTGTCATAGTTTTAAGATAATTGTGAATTTCCTATTTTTATTTGAAAAATATTGTCTCAGGGAGCATTTGTGTTCAGTTTCTTTGTATTGGTCAGGCAAAAATATAAGTAATTTTAAGTTGTCCAACAAATTATCCAAGGAAAACAAAAAAGTAATGTTAGAATATTGATGTTTATTACAATAAAAATTAGAATTGCACCATTGTTACAATGTTGCGTGGTTATTGAGGGTAAGCCTGGAGATTTTAATACTCCAATGGGGGGGGCAGAAAAATACTCAGAAGCACTGTGTGAATGCATGTCTTTGTACACAGAGAGAACCCACACACAGGGAAAATATGCAAACTCATACTTTTTTTTTTAAAGTTATTTTGCAAATTGTATATACCATAAATATGCAAAACCATCACTGATAGCAGCAGAATCTTAATAAAAGAAATGTCTATCATTTGTGATTAATGTGTCATTGCTCTCCACCATGATAAAAGTTATTATTTTCATCTTGACAACTTCTATATCCAAATGTTTTCCCAGACGTCCAGTGGAAAATACGACACAATGGGGCATTCAGATGCAATTTTGGAGTTTGGAGTTTTTACCATAATTCCCACAGCACATAAAGGCAGCATTAGTCGTGTGTCTTACCGTGCTGACTGGTGCTGCAGACGGCAGTGGCGGTGTGTTCAGAGTCTGCTCTCTGGCGACCACCAGCTCTATATTCTCCCCTGGCTGCTGCAGCAGAGTCAGTGCCTGCTGTTGGCTGATGCCCGGCTCTAGAGGACTACCGTTGATCACCAGGATCTGATCCCGCTCCTGCAGACGCCCGTCTCTACAACACGACGACAGGTGTTTTCAACCACACAGTGAAGACAAACACCCATAAGTAACAGACATTTTATGTTTTTTTCCTTGTGACCAGGGCTGTCAAATTCAGCTTAGTTAAGGTTCTACATTCAGCTCAATTTGATCTCAAGTGGGTCAGACCAGGAATAATAATAACTTTATAATAACTTATAAATAATAATGATAACTTAATTTTTGACTTTGTTTTGGTGAAGAAAAAAAGCAAGACCCAATTATGAAAATATTTACATTCACAAACAATCCTTGAACAACAAAACCTGAATAATCTGAAATACAGTGACAATAAATAAATAAAAATATGACTAATTTTACTTTTTTCATTATTATTTTTATTTATTTACATTTATTCGTCTTCATTTTCTTGTATATTTTGTTCCATTTGGCTCATTATTCATTCATTTTACTGCTTATTTTTTTGCTGTTGCTTCTTTTTTATTATCCGTATATTAAGTCTATTTTTTCCATTATTTTTTTCCATTTCAAATTATTTTCTGTTTTATTTCGCACATTTTCTCACACACTTTGTCTATTACTATTAACTTCCTTGATTATTGTGTCAATTTTCTTCTTTCTTATTTTCTTTTCATCCATTTGTTACCAATGAATACAAAAACTGAAATTTTGCGAAAAGTTTAATCAAGTATAATAAATAGTTTAAGAAAATAATGATGATAATGTAAAGCTAATCAGAAAAAGCATTAGACAGGGAGTGAAATCTCTACAGCTCTGGCCTTGGAATATAATCCTGAGCCTCCTTGAAACTGACAAGATACGAAATAACACAATCAAAATAAACCAGTGTAACAACAGGGCTTGTGTTGAGTAAGTGCAATGGTTTAGAGGCAAGAGTGGAACTCTACAAAACAAATAAATACAAATAAAATCTGTTTCAGGGACACAGATGATGTTTTTCAGATTAACTTTTCCTCTAATCCCGTCTCAATGACCTGCTGCTCATATTTACCACAGATAAGCTGTGATCACTACGAACCTGTGGGCGATTCCTCCAGGCTGGATGTGTTTGACAAAGACGCCTCGACTGCTGCTTCCAGACGGATTCAGACCAACAACGCTGAAACCCAGACCGCCAGAGAGAGGCCGAGTCAGACTGACCAGCTCAGTGGGACGACCCTGGACACACAACAACAGCACAATGACCACACTACTGGAGAAAAACGAGCATTTATTTGGACAACTGTGAAGACATGTTTAAACCTTAGATCAGGGGGGTTAAAGTAATTTATCTAAAGTGGGCCAGACCAGTGAAATAATAACAGGGTTCTCACTCCAAGTCAGGCTTAAAATTCCCTGACTTTTCTCTGACCAACAAGAAGTAATTACATGACCTTTCGTAGAAATAAATGTCCAATTTAACAACTGGTCAAAGAGCAGAAAAGGAGATTTTTAACAAGTCAAACCAATCCCAGTGGCTTCCCCTTGTGTCGACCTCCTAACATGCATGAATGGGCCAATAGTAGTGTAAACTCACCATAGTTCATTTGTTTTAGCACATGGTTCTACCTTATATATGAAAAACCCACAGAGTTATTGTTCACTACAAGTTGTTTTAATAATGGGTACATTAATACACTATTGTATGTCCAACTGCATAAACTCTAAGACATAGGTGACATTTTTTTTGCGAGAGTTTTTGCAAGTTTCAAATCCCGTCTCCGGCTGGCCACATGTCGAAGTGTCCCTGACACTGACCCCTAAATTGCTCCCAGTTGGGTGTGGCAGTGCCTTGCATAGCAGCAGCTCCTACTAGTGTATAAAATGCACTATATAAGCTCAGTCCATTTGCCATCAGTTAAAGTCTTTAGACTATGTGTAGAAAAGGTTAAGTGTTAATGTGTGTTAAAACGAATTAGTGAGCAAGCATTCGGTGTGGGAGTGAAGATGTAATTTTTGACTAAATTTGTTTGGTTTACTTTAAACTTGGACAATGAGTGGTGCACATTTTGCCATTTTAAATTTGAAGAGTAGAATGTTGCTAACAAACAGAGACAGACAAACTGACAAACCCCAATGATTACATAACTCTGCTGTTCCTTGGCAGAGTAAAGATAAATCCATAACAGGTTAGAATATTAAAGGCTGCCTAATATTTGTTCAAATATTTCTAATCTTCAAAACATTCAAATTGTATTCAAAGATCGGAGTCAAAACTTTATGCCAGGCACAGCAAACCCCGCCCCTCGCATGTAATGTAGCCCGG
The DNA here is from genome assembly GCA_020466265.1 of Siphamia tubifer. Classification (NCBI taxonomy): domain Eukaryota; kingdom Metazoa; phylum Chordata; class Actinopteri; order Kurtiformes; family Apogonidae; genus Siphamia; species Siphamia tubifer. Next base: position 15,434,612 of record CM035786.1, read on the forward strand.
TTTGGCATCAGTCTAGTTCATGTCATCATGTGCTGATGTCATATCAATTGAGTTTGAAGTAAATAGAAAGAAAATGTATGTTTTTATAGACATGTGGAAAGTCACCCATTATAAGTAAATGGGATAAGAAAAAAATATTTAAAAATTCATTAAAATGTGAACTTTTTCCTATTTGTATCACAACATTTTTCTGTAAATTCTATTTTAATCTATAAACCCAGATAGGTATCAATTCATCCAGTAGTTTCTTTTCTACCAAAATATTAAGAATAAAAGGAATCAGACATCTAAGGGTTCAATCTGTTTCCATCTCATGTACCCACAAAAAATAAGATTTTAAATCACACTGATTTAGTGTATGCATTATGACACTTTAGTAAATCTTATTTATTGTATTACTTTTGTAACTGGTTCACTTTTGGGGTATTTTTTAATCATATAAATCATATACCTGTAAAACCTGAGCAGATACATGTATTTTAAGGCCCAGTGTTCTGCTGATGTGTGTTGGTGTGTGTCAGGCACCTCCTACCTTGGCAGCTATGTGGATCCACTCCTGCAGGAGGTCAGAGGAAGGAGGAGTCTGATGGCTAGGCGGAGCAGCGCCATTGGTCAGTACGGAGGAGGCGGACAGGGTGGGCGGAGACGTGTTGCTGGCTACATTCACTGCACTCATGATCAGCTGACCTTTTCTGGAGAAGCTGATGTCACTGCAGGCGTCAGGAGGCATACTGCTGAGCTACAGGGAGGAGGAGGAGGAGGAGGAGGAGGAGGAGGAGGAGGAGGAGGAGGAGGAGGAGGCATGCATGTTAGAAAACAAAATCTCAAAACTCTATTAAAAAAATGTAAAATAAAAAAACTCTTCTGCAAGTTTGACCTGCACAGGGTGTTGACCTTTGACCCCATTTACATCGACAGAGGTGGAAAAAAGACACCCCATGCATTTGTGATATATTGGATTAAAAATCATTCTTAAGTCACTTAAACCTGCCCAGTACCGTTTCCTTCTCCAAATCCACATGCTCAGTTCTGTCCAGGTCCAAACTGTTTCAGCAAAAAAACATCCAAGACATGACGCGTTGAAACTGTCAATAATTACCTTCACCAAGGAGGTTATGTTTTTGCCAGAGTTTGTTTGTCTGTTAGTTAGTAAGATAACTCAAAAACTTATGGATGGATTTTGATGACATTTTTAGGTATGTTCATAATGGGGAGACCTGGAAATGATTAGATTTTGGTGGCGATCCGGTGAGTTATTTGCATGTGTTTGTCTGATGCAGCCACATCTTTTCAAACACAAAGATATTTTTCTGCAAGTATTTCATGATAAAATTAGAAACTGGGTAAAAATTTTAACAGTGAGTGAAAACTTTTTTTTCCAATACTGTTTGCATTTTGCCACACTGTCTAAATTCTCCAACACAAATTCTATCATCAACAGCATTCGATGAGTGAAAACAAAACACAAGGAGAGACAGAAAGTGATGAGGTGGCGGCTGTGAATGAGCTGCAGGACACATAGTACATTTTCTTACAGGTTCACTCAACTTCACCTCTGACGCTTTAGAAGAAGAAACCGAAGGCGGCGCTAAACTCTGATGACTGAACGCCAAACATCGAGTTAGAAATGAACACACTTTAAGTACTTTAATTTTTTTTAGGTATCTGGAGTATTTATTTTTATTGAAACGTTTTCCTTTTCCTCCCAACATTTGTTCATAAATATCCGTACTTTATACTCCTTACATTCTCAGAATAGACTTTTTCAAACTAAACAGATGTGACAATACGAAAGATAAGTCACTTCAGAGGGCAAAAAAAATAAATCAGTAGAGAGGAACTGTGACTTTCTATCTCATAACTGTGACTTTTTCCTATCATAATGAAGACTTTTTATCTCAAGTGTGACTTTTTTTCCCTCCATTCTTCTAAAATTTACTGCCCGTATCCACACAACTGAGTACTGTGACCTGATCAAAAGCATTACCTACACCAGGCATGTCCAAACTATTCCACGAAGGGCCAGTGTGGCTGGTCCACTGTTCCGTGTTGGGGGTTTTTGGTCCTCGTATTTCTATCCAGAGGAAGTACTGCCTTCAGGGATATAACTACTGGTGAAATAAACTACACTGCACTTCAAAAACTTTTGTCAACCTCCTGTTATTACTTTATGTTATTACTAATGTATCACCTGTTTTCTTTGTCTTTTTACTGGTGCCACTGATATTTTGGGCTGCATATAAGGGTCCCATGTGGGTTTGTCCACAGTTTCCATGGTGACTTCATATGTGTTTGCCCATATCAGAATCAGAATCGCAGATCTGAACATCACATATTTATTTTTCACACCATTTATCGCGGACATTTATCTTTCATGTTATTTGCACTACATAAATTCTAGGTTTTATAAATATCTTTTTATTTTTAATGTAAAATAACTCTGCTTTTTAGTGACATTTGTTGTTGTTTTACTGATACTTATTGTCTGTTTGTGAATTCTTGCACTGAATCTGAGAGCTCTTCCTGAATTTCATTGTACTTGATAAAATGACAAATTCTGATTCCGATATGGATAAATACATGGGGTCTCCATGGAAACCACCAGCAAATCCACATGGGACCCTTATATGCAGCCCAAATGTGACCCTTCTGGGGGCCCACATGGACATGCTGGATGGGTTACTACATAAACATCCATAAACTACATAAATATCCATATCAGTGGGCAGATATTCTACATCCATACAATACTGATGCTCAATAAGAAAAACTATTCCTTTATTAGTCCCAGAAGGGAACATTCCAGATTTACTGCTGCAGTAGTGGGGCACAAATAAAGCACACAAGAGCAAAAAATAAAACAAATAAACAAAATAAATGTTCCACTTGCCAAGTCATCCCATGGGCCAAATTGGACCCACTGGTGGGCCGGTTTTGGCCCATGGGTGTACGTTAAAGGATACCGATGCTGTTTTCACAACCATCCGACGAACACACAAACAGTGATAAAGCGACGCATGAACGGACACGGTGGCGTCCTTATATGCAAGGACGCTGTCGACTAAAGACATGGGCATGGTGGGTAAAAAAAAAAATGAAGTGGGGAGAGGAGAGGCCGAGGGCTAAGTGGGGGAGGAGGGAGTAAAAAAAAAAAAAATGCAATAGAGTCCTCTGCAGCTCTCTCTCTGCGAACAGGTAATGTATTAATGACCTTTACACTCACATTGTGGAAACTTATCAGTCTGCGGCTTATTTAGGCCAGGCTGACGGAGCAGGATCCTGAGCCATTTCATCAATACCGCCTCGACAAGGCCGTTACTCAAACCAAGACACTAGATATTAAAGCTTGATAGATCCGCAGAGAGCTGAGGAGGGCGGGGGGGAAATAAATAAAGAAAGAGAGAGAAGTCCTGCTTCATATATGCGGCGCTCCTCGGCTTCCTCCGACACATTCATAGACTCGCTGTGACCTTCGCAGCACTTAGAATATGAAGCCGCCGTCCGTTATTGCCATTATCTTAATTTGGCTGCAGATTGTTTATTGTAAAGGCAGCGCGTCACAGCGAGCAGGAGTGGAATACAGATGGAGACGGATGCGGAGGGGATTCGGCATCTGAGTGACAGGAGATGGAGGAGGCGGGGCCACACACCTGACAGGATGACGACAGCTGGGCAGAGCTACACCTGTCACATCGGCATTTCAGGAGACGATCGAATTATAAACATAAATGAGAATGGGGAAGAGAAGAAGAAGTAGTAAAAAAGAAAATTGAAGAAGTAAAGAAGAAAGAAGGGGAAAAAGAAGGAAGGAGGAAAGGATGAAGAGTAAGAAGTAAAGAAGAAAAAAAGAAAAAAGGAGGAAGAAGAAATAGTAGTAAAGGCAGTAGAAGAAGAAAAAGAAGTGAAGGAAGTAAAAGAAGAAACAGAGGAAGTATAGAAGGAAATAGATGTAAATAAAAGTAAGTAGAAGGAAAGAAGGAAGAGCAAGTAAAGAAGGAAGTAGAAGAAGGAAGTAAGGGAGAGGCAGAAGAAGAAAAGGAAGCAGAAGTAGTAAAGAAGGATGAAGCAGAAGTAGTAGAAGGAGATTAAGATGAAAAGAAGGAAGTAAAGAAGAAAGTACAAGAAGAAAAGGAGGAGAAAGTAGAAGTTGTTGTTGCTGTTCCCCCCTAAAGGGGAGAGGGGTATTGTTTTTGATTCTTTTTTATGTCTGTCTGATTTTCAATAAGTTTACACAAAAATTACTGGACCAATTTCCAAGAAATCTTCAGGAAAGATGTGAGGTGGTTCAGCAGAGATCCCATTAAATTTTGGTGAATGTAGGTCAAAGGTCACAGTCAGCAAAACTGTGTTTTCACAGTGATGAGATCGGACAAATTAAGTAAAATGTTTGCAAAGGGCTTTGTTGTGCCTGAAAACACTTGTTATTGTTATCCTCACCTGTGTCCTGAGCTGTTTGATGGAGTGCTGCAGGGTTAGGATGTGGTTGAATAGCGGACTCTGCAGCGTCTCCCTCAAGTTGCCCAGATTATCACTGTGGGTCCACTCCTCCCTCTGGACCAGTTTGGCCTGAAGGACGCTCCAGAGCCGCCACCACCTGCTGCCGCTCGGCCGTCGACACTGAGCACAAAACACACGTTCAGTTAAAACTATGCTTAGCATTAATGGATGGAACCTCACCTGGCCAGAACTTACCCGTGGGAACATTCTCAAACATGGTGGGCTTTCACCGTCACCGTTTCTGTAAGAACCTAAACAAAAAACAACAGCTTTAGACGTTTCACACACTGTTGAAATAACAGTTAAAGGATCAAAGCAGCAACAGCTCACAACAGTTTTCTTTAACCTGGGATCATTCATTTCATTCTCCTCTTCTATCAATTCAACATTTCTATAAAAACAGAAGAAATAAAGAACCTCAGTTCTTCATGGTCATCAGATATGACCCATTTGGACGTTTAGGGGCTCTGTGGTAACCATGGAAACACGGTCATCTTCTACAACAGTGATCACGGTTAAAGTTTAATTGGATATTTTCCTTTTTTAAGTGTGATATGATGAAAGTAGATGTTTATTTGTGGTAGAAAATTATTATTTACAGTCAGAGCATGAAAATGTTTTACAAAATTTAGAGGTAGAACTTTTGAAATTATAGCAATGGAGATATAAGTGTTAAGAGAAAGTATGTGAAAACCATCTCTGAGGCATTTTGGACTCAAAAATATCAATTTTAACCAAAGTAACGCAATGACATTTGTCCCAAGATAAAACTATATTCTGACATTTGACAGGATGAGCCTCTGTTTCACTCTACAGTTGAAAAGATGGATTACTGTAAACAATAATTACAACATAATAGAACATATAACAATAATTAGAGGGTGTCTTGGGCGGCACAGTGGTTAGCGCTCGTGCCTCACAGCAAGAAGGATCCTGGTTCAATTCCAACACCAGAGTTTTCTGTGTGAGGTTTGCATTTTCTCCCTGTGTCTGCGTGGGTTTTCTCCAGGTACTCTGGTTTCCTCCCACCATCCAAAGACATGCACTGATAAGTTAATTAATTAATCTGAATTGCCCATAGGTGTGAATGTGAGAGTGATTGTCTATATATGTTCAGCCCTGAGATGAACTGGCGACTCATACAGGGTGTACCTTGCCTTCGCCCATTGTAGCTGGATTAGGCTCCAGTGACCCTAGTGAGGATAAAGCAGGGTCAGATGGCAAGATGAGAGGGTGTCTTAGAAAGCACAGACCAACAGTCAACTCTTCCAAAACAAACCACACATGACAGCCTGTTTTTTGAGACATTTCACAAACTGTCATGAAAGTCTGAACACAGAAATAAACTAGGCTTCCTTGACATAATTAAAAAATCACATTGAAACTCTGTTCAGGAATACAATATTAAAACCAGAAACAGACAGAAACAAAATCAAAGCTAAACATTAGCTACAACAGTCGAGATGTGTATAACTGATTCATTTGGAAAAACAATTGATATTGGCCTATCTTTTGTTAGTCTCTACTGTATATGGAAATGTGTAGGTGATTTGAATTCTTCTCTACATCGCTTCTTGACAACTATTTCCCACTACAGCTATCTGCGTTTACACGTATACTACACCATTGCACCTTATTTTGTTGTGCACATCACTTAGTCTATCTTACCGAGTATATGAATATTATTGTTACAAAGTAATTTCAGAGTTGTGGGATCAATAAAGTTAATCTAAATGAGTTTTTGCCACATATAGTTCATAAATAGATTGTTATTTGACAACAATGGTGGAATGAAGTTAACAGAATAGGTTATTTCTGTTAGAATAATTCCTCACTGTATGTTCGACCCATTTATGTGTTTAAATCTTCCTTAATCTTACTTCTATGTGAATCCAAAATGGAAGCAACATATAGAAGAAAGAATTGAAAACCTTGGAGTCACATATACATTGTCAATTTGATTATTTTTCACAGATTACTCTTAACTCTGCTACTTTCATTCTGTATGTTTAGGAACCAAACTCCAGTGTCTGAGCTATGGTTCAGATTCTTCCAGAGTAGCTTCTGTGGTGGAATCCCCTCTGGGTTTATCCTGGTTTGTGCTTTTAAACTCAGGTGGGAACAAAGCTCCTTATCAGGCCTTTAGCTCGGTTTGTTTGTACAGGTAGAGGGAATAGCAGAGACTGGACAAATTGACTTTATCAGCTGAAAGAGGCGCAAAGACAAATGGCACAACATTCCCAAGACTTAAAAATCCAACAAAAACTATCAGAAACATGGATGTGGACTGTTTTAACACCGACAAATCTGTGACTACACACCTGTCCGCTCACCTGAGAAACCAGGAAGTGGAACTGAGCAGTTGAAAGGGGAGGGGAAACTACGGAAAAAGGAGATTAATTCATAAATATATATGTGTGTCTATATGGAGTGTTATTATTTAGAATATTTTCAGAAAAATATGTGTAAATCTGACAGAAACCATCAGCAGGTTCAACTGGCAACAGGTGCATCCAGCCTCAAAAACAGCAGGAAAAAACCCTTCGACCGACAGAAACCTCCTGAAACCACACCTAACCCACCCACCGACACATTTAAACCCATCCTAATCGCGTCTGCCTGAGTTTAACCTGAACTAAAACGACTAAAAACAACTTTTTTATCCGCCCGCGACTTCACATCAACACAGCCGACTGCTAACAGCTGGCTAGCCGCTAGCATGCTATTTACAGCTGCTAAAAAGTGGCTAAAAGTTTTCGCTTTGTGAGATTTTGGGTCGGGAAACATACCGAAAGTGTAGGCACAAGTGCAGCAAAGAGTCAGACAAAAACAGTGATTTAACCATGTTTACAACTGGTGTAAAACTTACATGAACTGGATCCAGTTTGGCACCAGTGTCGCTTTAACGCTGCCTTTGTGTGTTGTCGGAAATATTAGTTACGCTCTACATGTTTAGGAGTCTGTGTGACGCATTCAAATGGCACTTAAAAACACGCGCGTAATAAGATTTGGAAATATTTGAGTTAAGAGCCTTATAGTTTGAGTCGAAATGGAATATATATTAAAAGTAGCTACTGATCCAATCATTTAAGACAGCAATTAATACATAACGTCAAAGGTGTATATTTCTCTCGCGCGGGGGGGGGGGGGGGGGGGGGGGAGTATGAGTCAGATGTATATTTATGTTTTAAGAAATAAACAGTGTATGACACATATGAGAAAATTTTACATATTTTTTAAACTATGGTCAAAATAAAATAAAATAATGCTAAAAAAAAAAGGGAACACGAATAAGGTTTCAAGAATTCATGATTTTTAAAGTGAAAAAAAAAAACGAAAATGTATTACGGATTTGTTTTCTGCATGCATGTAATAGTAACATTACATTGTTTTTATCCCTATACATTGTTTATGAACGTACTCAGTTATATGTACATAAATTCAATAAATAATGTGTTCAATCTAAATAGTGTTTTTTCTTGAATTAAAACAGGTTAATAGGTTGGCTACATTACTCAAGTTTTTTACATATTAAATCTTCATTGAATTTCAAACTTCTATTCAATAAATAAATAATAAAGATCATGAATATATAATAATACAATGGATTTTCAGTGTTGTATCAAATATCACTGACTGTGTATAGTGTCAATTATTTGTTACTGTGTTTTGTTTTCTTATTCTTACGCACATTGTTTCCTGCAACCCAATGACTACATGCGTGATTAATGTGCATTCATCCGACGTTCGTGAAGGCAGCTCAATCACGTGACCTGGTCCGAGTCAAACATGGCGTCGTTTCGGAGACGGTTGGTTTGTTTACACTCCGGTTTGTGGAGCATTTTATTGTACTGTGTCTACTCTCATCTGAAGCTTGTTCTGGCGGAAGAGGTGGACAGCTGCGAGAGCTTAAGACTCGGACAATATCCTTTTGTTTCAATTTTCTGTCTCATTTTGATTGATTTTACCGGAAGGTGAAGGCTAATGCAGCTAGCTTAAATAGCATCCTGATAGAGAATAAACCACGAAAAAATACCAGCGCCATGACAAACAGCAATTATTGTGTAATAAACGTTGAAATTACGCGTGAGAATGTGTCTATTTATGTTCTACGGAAAAAAGAGAATAACATATGTCGAACATCGTAAGCGTTTGCTACTCGTGAACATGCTCATTCACAAATACAATCATTCATTTTGACAGTCAGATTTCATCATATAGCAAAAGGTTTGGGAACAGAAAATGATGGCAAACTCCTTTTATGTCTGTCGTGATGACGTATTTATGGTTTAGTTTGACAAAAGCAGAACAAAAGTTGGCACAGCTTTTTCAGATGGTCCTTTGATTTACATTTAGAAGTTTGCGATTTCAGTCTATTTTTCACTTTGGAAAATGTATCTGTCAAATGCATAAACGTAATCCAAAGTGATTTACAAGGAAAGCATTCACAAATATTCTGCATAAACTAATTCTTGAAAAGACCACTGGTTGGAGAAAGTGGGGGTTTCAGGTGGAGGTAGAGGAGGACATGGGGGAGGGAGGTGCTAAGACAGGAAGTCTTCTCTGAACAGCTGGGTTTCTTTCTTTCTTCGTTTTTCGTGAAACCTAACCAACATGTCAACATACACCATTTTACTTGTATAAAGAAAAAAAATGTTGGAATGGTCTGCGAGGAACCAGGGGTTCTAGATGTGGTAGTTTTCATCCTGGGCAGAGCAGACCTTTGGGGAAAAAATCCACTGGTATTTTCAGTCGAATAACCTCAGTTACCATTTCTGTTTCTGCAAATGAAATTTAACATCATGGTAATATGGCATCATTGTTTATCTGTTGCTAAGTAATCCACTTTGATGTTGATTCTATGGTTCTGGGCATGGTAATGTGATTGTAAGACTATTGTATTCCAAAATTACCAATATCTCCCAAAATATTGGTGCTATCAGCTTGTGGTTTCCTCTAGTATCTTCCATGACCATACATACACGCGAATACCAAAATGCAACAGTCAGTTCTGTGTGGATTTAATGTGATTACAGAGACACACATACACAGTTTCCTTCCCTGTTATAAATAAAGAAACAATTAGCCACCAGAAATTATTTAGCCTGTATATCTATGACTGTGTTGTGATTATTTAATTCAAAGATGTCTTGTCAAGTTTGTAGATTTGTGTTTTTCTTGGTCTCATTCGATGACATCTGAACCAATCCCAGCCTTTTTCACTCCTTGACTTTCCTCATGTATCGTTGTAAAGATCCAAAGATAGATGAATCAACTCAAGAGCCTGAGAACTGCAGAGACATGGTGGCCTGGGGTGAGTGGAACACTGAAATAAATGTATGGTTATTTTTTACTTTTATTTCATCAGAAGGAAAATGTGTTAACCAGTCATTTTGTCTTTGCCTGAAGTAACCACACGCATCAGTAAATAATAGTCTAAATTAATTCTTCAATTTGATGCCGATGTTGCTTGATTTGGCAATTGACAAACCAACTTTATTGAATTTAATGACTGACTTAAATTATCTATATTTTTTTCCCCAAACCTTTCATAACTTTCTGAAATGATATTAAAGACCAGATGATTCAGTTCATGGATCATTTGATACAGGATGTAAATTCTAATTTGTTTTTGTTTGTCTGTCTGTTTTTGTTTGTTTTTAGTGGAGTGCCTCCCTGCTCCAAATATCCGCTGTCGTCTTTCCAACGGGACAGAGTTTAAGTTCAATGGAGGCGAGGTGGGATTCAACAAAACCATCCCCTGCAGGAATGTGTGAGTAAATCCAGGTCCTTCACCCTTGAACCGATTCTGAACCTTCAACCATATTAAACATAGGACTGAGTTACACAAACACATGCATATATGAGGACCAAGTCTGTAGTCATCACTTGTAGGTAAAGTAGCCATTGAGTAGGACTAATTGGCATAAACAAAACGTCTTAGTTTTTAACTGAATAAATAAGAAAAAGAAATAAAGAAAAATATTATTGTTATTTTTTGTACATAAACATGCCTTCAAAGCTTTGAAAATACATGTTTGGCTTGGCACCCATTACCCTCAAGCTTTATGGGGACTCATGTCCAAATCACAAATTGAGGTATCATCAGACAGAGCTGCGCTGGATCTACGTTTACACTAGTGTTAAAGGGCAGATGCCAGAGTAAAACTGTCAAGACTGTGATGTTGAAACTAAAACTAGACTAATTAGACAATAAAAATAAAGTTTTCATTAATATTACCATAATGTTTTATACAGAAAAATATGGTAAAAGGAAGCTTTAAGGTGTTAAAGTGAAACTACATCAACCAATCAGAGTATATAGTTGTATACAACTGTAGCAGGTGTCTATCATAGTAATAGTTTTACATAGTTATAGTAGTTATAAATCGTACCGTTGTAGTAGTTGTATATACTCTTGGTTCTTTCCTGTGTTCCATCTGGTTCTGTTCTTGGTTCTTTCCTGTGTTCCATCTGGTTCTGTTCTTGGTTCTGTCCTGTGTTCCACCGGGTTCTGTTCTTGCTCTATTTGCTGACATATATCACATGTCCTGTTTGTATATTTTCTTGTAGGAGTGGTTATTCCTATAAAGTGGCCGTGGCGTTGTCCCTGTTCCTGGGTTGGCTTGGAGCAGATCGCTTCTACCTGGGATATCCAGCTTTAGGTACAAACACATAAAAGACACACAGTTTAACAACAGCTCAGGGTTTAATGTTAATTAAGGACTTAACTGGACTTTCCCACAAGTCTGAGTTTACCTGCGCAGAAGAAATTATGATTATAGAGTGAAGTACATTCCGCTCCCAGACACTAGGTGGCACTACACACCCTTTTGCATTAGCATTCTTCTGGTTGGCGCCATAGAAGAAGAACAGTAACTAAACAAAGGCATCAAATTTGAAGCAGATGTAGTAGTAGGACAACAACAGCCAGAAAAGATATGTGCGACAACAATGCAGAAGCTCAGTACATTTCATACGTACTATTCACTACTGTACGTGTTGTCATGGTGACTCTGGTCACTTCTGGAAGGGGGCGTGTCCAGGCCACTCAGTAGTTGAGATAAGGTTGGCAGCGTTTACATGTGTGGAGAAGTTTGATTAGAACCACATTATCTGACTTGGTGGGTCTGACTTCTAAAACTCCAGCTCCATTCAATTATAGTCGGACTCAGGTGTATACATGACTTTGAAAACTAAAGATAGTTGAATGAAGGCAATAATTCAAATCTCGCTAAGTGCATGTAAACTTACTGATTGTTTTTTTGAGGGCTGTGTTTGGTCTGTAGACCATACACCAGTAGGGCTGTGATTAATTAATTTAAAATTGAAAGCAGATTTCTTAAATACAGCTCCATCTACATTAGATCCAACTGATTCCACGGGTCTTTATATTTGTTTAAGTCTCATTAATAAGAAAAGTACATGTAAAACATGACTGGTGACCTTTATAAAAGTAACATAAAGTTGTGATTTGTCCAGATTAAAGACGTGGAGGAAATAAAAGCTTTCCTACAACAACATCAGGTTTTGTTGGTTCATGTTTAGAAATATGAGATTTTATTCGAACTAAACTACAAACTTTGTGAGTTTTCCAGAATTAGTTTGGAGTGGGAGAGTTGAAACATGTATGAGGTGAAAGGACTGAGGTGTAGGAGTGGAAAGACTGCAGGAACATGATATTACTCAGGATTATTTAGATTTTCTATTCTTACACATGCTTTAGAAAAGGCTCCAACAGTGAATTTAGTGTCTGAACTGTCTGTGGACTTGGAAAAAATCCCACCTTCGGAAACTGTTGGAAAGTTATTGGATTCGTTTGGTTTTTATTTTATTTATTTATTTATTTATTTATTGCTGATTTAAACATTTTATAGTGAGAGTGTTTAGAAAAACATGTTAATTAAGTCCAAAGTCTGTATTAATATGTTTTAAACAGTTTATATCAGTAGATGCTGACAACTAACTATTCAGGATGTTGCAAAATTATTAACTTTGCGAATTTTTCAAGTTTTCTTCTCATTTCCTCCTCACTTTAAAAGTACTTGTAGATTTTTTTATGCCAAACTTAAATGTTTTTCATTTATTATTTTACTTATTTTGAATGGATTTAGCTCATGTCATTGAGTTTTTGCATATTTTATGATGCTTTTGGTTTTTGAGGGTTAACAGATGGCTGTGGATGTTATAGAGACATGAACTTTGCAAATTTTTAAGTGCTTTACTCATTTCCTACTCAATTTAGAATTATTTGTTGAGTTCTATGCCAAAGTTAAATCTTTGTCACTTAATTCCTTCCTTATTTTTCAAGGATTTTGCTTACTTTATTCACATATTAAGAAGTTGTGTTTTTTTCCCATTTTATCCTTAGAACAATTATTTACGTGGACTGATAAGACTATTGGACCAACACGTATTAAATGTTTTGTATCAGTAGGCGCTTTTGTTTTTTCAGAGTTAATAGACAGTTATTGTTCTGAAAACATGAACTTTGGTCATTTTTCAAGTATTTTCTTAATTTTCTTCTAACCTTAGAAGTATTTGTTCACTTTTATGCCAAAATTAAATGTTTTTTGGGTAATTTTTTTCTTACATTTGATGGATTTTGCCTGTGTTATTACGTTTTAAGGCATTTTATCCTATGAATAATTGAGGAAAAAAATGTGTTTTACACCAATTATTTACATGTATTGATAAGATTATTGGACCAACACTAACAAGGCAGTCAGAGACAGAATACCTCTGCCACGGCTCGATATAACGTCATATGACGTCAAAATGTGACGTGATCAAGCCATAGGTGTTGACCCATCTGATGCCCGAAGGTGAGACAATGTGAATGCAAAAAAACGCAAGATTCTATCTTGTCTGAATCCTGAGATATTACCACTGATGTGTTTTAGGTGTTGACCTTTAGTGTGACATTGACCTTTGACCTTCATTGCTCAAAAGCTAATGATTTCTTCCTTGATCCATTATCTATCATTCCTGATGGTTCCATCAAAATCCGTTCAGAACCTTTTACGTAATCCTGCTGACAGACAGACCCAAATTTAATGCCTCCTTGGTGGAGATAATTAAACATTTATATCAATAGGTGCTTTTGGTGGATGGTGGATATTTGAGTCTTTATGGGTTACATGTAAAGACTCTACAGTTTATTTTAGGTTTAATCCCCTAGTGGTCATTACTGTAACTACATATGGGTTCCAAATATGAGGTAGTCATTTAACAGTTCCGCATTTTGTGATTTCCCAGACTGAATTTAATGAGGTTTTGTCTGTATGATCTGCACACAATGAGCCGTAATAAGCCAAAGAATAACAGTTATGATTTCCACAACAAGGCTGAGTTATTCTGAGCAGCAGATCCGCAGCTTTTAATGAGACACCTGCAGCAGCACAAAGGCTGAAAGGCGCCGTATGGGGGGGTTTGGATGGACGACAGCTGCACTGACAAACACCTGGTCTGATCTGGCACAGGTCGACCCGGACCGAGCCAAGTCAGATTTATTTCTCCTAAAATCAGTTTACAGGCTGATTTGTTACAGAAACGGCCAGATATTAACGAGCTTTAATGCTGTATTTAATGGGCTGTCAGTGCCCCCTACAGGCTCAGTTCATTATCAGTGGTCGAAATCCTTTTTTTTTTCCCACTTTTCTGGAATATACCAATGTGTCAAAATTTTCTTCTGCAATTTGGAAAAACTTTGTACAAAAACCCAAGTCTCCACTCTACATCCTTCTTAACTAGGGATGGGAAGATTATCCAATACATATCGATATTGGTAGAGAAGCTGCGAGTGAATGAAAAGCTTGGAATGATATCGCGATGCATCGGTAACTGAATGTAGTGATTAGATACGTTCAATACAATATAATCTTAGTTGCATTTAAGTGTTTCTCTTTTTTTGAGTGAAGTTTTTCTTTTCTATAGACCCACATTAACGTGTAGATGTGTTAACTGTACAGGACAGTATGAGCTCCGTGGGTGCGCGGATGAAAACTGTAAAGTCTGAATGTGAATCTGACAGAAGGAGAACACTTGATTTATTATGTACTTTTGATCAGCTGGACTGAAACGTACATGCCATAAACACATACAGTACCAGAGATACTTCCTTAAACAGTGACATGTGTATCCAGCAGTGCATCCCTAAATACCTTGCGCAGTTGTCTCTTAAAGTGATAGAACATTTTTCTGTTTTATCTACATTACTTGACAGTCCACCATTACTGGGGCATTTATGAAGCAAACATACACGTCACAAAGAGCAATTCCACAACTGTACAACGTCTGTTTTCATAATATAATTCCAAGTTTAAATATTCTTAAGAAATAAATGTTCGTCTTTAAAAAGGTGTACTTCCATCATTATTATTATTATTATTATTATTATTATTATTATTATTAGTATTATTATTATTATTATTATATCAATATCATATAAGTTGAAAAATTTTGTTAAAATGGCAATATTATCATTTACAGCAATCATTTGAGACAATTTATCATCCAGCAAAATTTGTTAAGACAGGCCTAACAAATATCAGCCACTGTCATGTCCAGTAGGAAATAAGTCCGTCAAATGAGTCGCCATCAAATGTCTTTCAGATTCATGTTGGTGGTTTTCTGACTGCTCTGTGAGTCTTGGTCATCTCCAGTGTGTGGACTTGGGTGGAGGTGGAAATGCTGCCTGTGCTTTTATTTGAAACCGTTGAAGCTGCTGTGACACATTTCATCAGCTGAGATCCGTTAAATGGTCGTTCTTAACGCTGCGTCTCTTCCGCAGGTCTGCTGAAGTTCTGCACCGTCGGCTTCTGTGGAATTGGGACCTTGATCGACTTCATATTGATCGCCATGCAGGTGAGTCAGTCAGGTCAGGTGATCAGAAAGAAGCAGGTGACATGAGGGGTCAAAGGTCAATGATGCATGCCTTTCATTTGGTACTCCGGGGCAGACCGGCACTCGTGGAAGTGAAACCTCTCGGTCATTTGGAGTGTGGGGGGGTATCCTGCCTTGGCGGAGTCTGTGCTCTCCAAGTGCTTTTGTAGTTTCTTTGGTGTAATTATTGACTCAGATCTGATATTTAACAACCATTTAAAAGCTGTTACCCAGTCTGCCTATTACCACCTGAAGAACATCGCTAGAATTAAGGGTTGTCTGTCCAAACCAGACACAGAAAAACTCATTCATTCATTCATTTTCAGTAAATTAGATTATTGTAATGGTGCTGCCAGGGTCCTGACCTGTACCAGGAAAGTGGACCACATCACACCGGTCCTCAAATCCTTACATTGTCTTCCTGTGGGTCAAAGGATAGAATTACTCCTGGTCCATAAAGAACTAAACGACCTTGGATCCAAATACATCCTAGACCTGCTGGTTCCCTATTAAGCATCCAGAGCCTTGAGGTCATAGGTCATCAGGGACAGGTTTACTGTGTGTTCCCAAAATCAGAACCAAACAAAGTGAAGCATCATTCAGTTGTTCTGCTCCTCACCTGTGGAACAAACTACCTGAGGTCTGAGAAAAACTGTCAGTTCATTTAAATCAGGCCTGAAAACATTACTGTTCACTACTTAGATTCTTAATTGCCTTTAATCTTTTTATGTCTTTGAATGCATTTTAATTTTCTTATATGTTTTATGTAAATCATGTTGCATTGTCCTTTACACAAAATGTGCTATACAAATAAATTTGCCTTCCCTTCTAAAATTAATTCCTGGACCCTGAAAACCTATTGAGTCCCTGGTAAAAACACAGTGTTTCCACTGGTAAAGTTTTGCCATAGAGCATCCTGTCCGCTCAAATGAAAGTTTGCAAAGCTTCAAGAGGTAGAGAAAAGATAAAACTGGTCCTAAAAACAGGACATGGGGCTGAAATTTGAGCAAGACAAAAAATCAAGTTGCTAATTGTTTTTTTTTTTTTTGTGTAACACTTCATTTTAAGCATTTATTATATTATATATAATCATGATTAATCTGTTAAAAAGAATTGACAATTTTGACACTTTTATTGCAAAAACATCATAAGCAACTCTTGGCCTGTTATAACTATAGAGTCCTTACATGGTTTAAATGAAAACCTCTTCATACTTGTGATATTTTGTGGACGTCTAATGGATTTGCAAACACAAACGAGCTTTACAAAAATTACCAATAGACAATTTTTATAATTAGTCGTTCACTTGGGCATTAAAGTACTTTTTAAATGGTAAAGTGATGGTCTAATTAGGACAAGTGCTGATTTATTTTGCAAAATAGTACAGAATGTAATCACAAACTATCAGATTTTTTTCTAATAATCTGTTAGTTACACTAAAATCGTGGACCCATGTTTTTTCTCATTAGCATCTTCTTTGAGAGTCTGTTTTGTGTTTATGTGGTCATTCCAGTTTTACAGATCACTCAGAAAAATATTTCTTTGATGACAGATTAAAAGACTCGTGGTTTAGGGTGCACCTAACTTTTGTGCTGATGCACCAGTGCAAACAGTTAGTGTAGAGCCCTGAATATTAATAATTATTATCATCATTATAACCATTACAATCATTATTATTCTACATTATATGGTAAATCTAACTGAAAGTCTTCCTTCATTTTAAACTGTTGTGTTTCCATCCTATGAACTAAAAGGACACAGAACTAGTCAATGACAAATCACATGTTTTACCTCAGAATCCTGTTCCCTGATGCATGGTTCAGAAGTTTTATATTCAGCCAAAACCCGCTGGATGACATTTAGGATCCGGACGGATGGCCAAAAACCAAAGAGCTTTTCCGATTGAACAGGTGGAACGTCCTGAGTGTCGGTCAGCTGATCTCCAACCAGCTTAAAAATAGACAGAGCGGGTGGAGATCAGCAGCGGGAGGAAAGCGACAGTCTGTCCGAGTCCGAGAGGAGGCGTAGCTCTGGGTTTAGTCTGGATTCACCTGCATCTGTTCACCCACTGTTCAACACCTGTAGAAAGGCTCACAAAGAATCACAGACCTTAACTTCTGTAAAAACAGGTTCTGTTCTAGGTTCTGGTCCTGTGGTCTGGATGTAGATCAGTCTAACTATAGAAGTGGGCGGGATTTTGACTGAAGGAGAACTCAACTCATTCAAAGTCCATATATGACTTTTATCAGTGATCAATAGGAATGAGACTGATATCTGTAATAGTACTGAACACTATATTATCGTAATAACAGTGTGCAACATTCATCGCAAAGGCATGCAATAATTTATTATTCTGCCAAGGAACAGTGGAGGTATGTTTTTGCCACCATTTATCTGTCTGTTAGTTAGTTTGTTTGTTTGTTAGCAATATAACTCAAAAAGATTTTACAGACATTTTCAGGGGAGGGACATTTTTTAATTAACTGACCAGTAGTTTCAGGGGAAGATCATTGAAATAATAATAACAATAATAATAATAATAATAATAATAATAGATTTGATTGGATTTATGTCACGCTTTTTTGCCCACTCATTCACATTAGTGACCCATTATTCATTGTCTCTCACATTCACTAAGCTACATACATAGCCACACATTGGTTACCTTAAGTTTGACCCTTCAAGGTTATTCAAGTTCAAAGGCCATGAACCCAAATTAAAGTCCATATATGTCTTCTTATCAGTGCTCAATGGTAAATGTTAATATCTCTAAGCATTTATGTGTTATAAACCAATACAATATGGACCAGTATAAGTAAAGGCACAATTTACATATTTCAAAATTTCATCCAAATAAAACAAATAAAATAAATTCTCAAAACCTAAAGAAGCTACATATAAAATTTGAAATAAATTGCCAACGAAGACAATGTCAGACACGTTTTCACAACAGTTCATAACCCATCAGCTTAAATGAGCTTAAAATGACCAGAAGTGAGGAAGCGGAGTCAACACTGTTTCTAAAGGTGTAATTGGTTGGTTGTGCCTTGAACAAGAAAAATAAATGCCCTCCTATGATAGAGTTTAACAGGACAATTTAAAAAAAAACTTTGTTTCTGTTGAATATCCATTAAAAAAAACAAGACTTGAAAAGTTGCTGCAGAGTCAGTGTAGTTGTTTTTTCACCATTGTATCTTAGTTTTATATTTTCACAGGTACTTTAAGGGTAGCTTTGTGTGTAAGCAGAGTGTTCAATTATTTATTTATTTTTTTAGGAAAAGTCTTGATTTATAGAAGCTGAAAAAGGTCAAATGAAAAAAATGCAGTGATTTATAAAAGCCCTGTTTTTTAAAGGTCCCATATTGTACTTCTTTTTCACTGTGAACTTGAGAAAATCAAACAAAAGTGTACTATTAGTTTGTGTTCTGTTCTTTCTTATACGTTTTACTTTCTGCCACCATTTAATTTCATGATGTCAAACTTCACTAAACAGAATTTTTCTTTACTGCCAGTTTAACATCTTGTCCACACTGATGTACACATTTTTCTCCAACTATGTTCCTCTTATCACTATATAAATGCTGTTTTATTGGCAAAGAGTTTAGCACCCCCTCCCATTATAGGTTTCATTTTCACTTCTGTGAGCAGCGGTCTGCCCTGACCAACCCAATGAAACACACGTAAATTCTCCCCCATACATCCCACCAATCACCACCAAAATTTAATCATGTGTTCCTTCTGCCAGTATCAACATTTCCTGTAAATTTCAGCTAAGTCCATCCATAGCTTTTTCAGTTATCTTGCTATCAGACAGAGAGATAAACAGTGGCAAAAACATAACTCCGCTATTCCTTGGCGGAGTAATAACAGTTGGTATTTATTCAGGTGTTATGGTCCTACAGAGTTTGAGCATCTGAATCAAACTGTCATTGGTCTGAACTCTGAACTCTACACTGAAGTGACACATGCACAAGGTTTATGCAACAACACACTGTCTCACAGAAATACTACATTTACAAGCGCTAAATAAAAATAATTTGAATAAAACAAAGGAACATCTGTTTAGCCACTCTCTTGTTTCCACAAGTATTGGATCAGGACTGTATCAGCTGATCACTCAGAATCAAAGTAGGCAAAAAAGCCTGATGGGGACATCTCTAATATGAAATAAAAGCGTGACAATGCTCAGCAAAAAGGTCCACTTGAGAACTATGTATGGGCTGGATAAACGCTACACTTTGACGTCAAGTATGGGACGACAAAATATAATCCCGCAGGCCACAATTGGCCCCTGAGCCACAAGTTTGAAACATCGGATACAGGTCACGTGTGGAGAAAAAAAAAAAGGGGATTTGGGTCATATTCGGCTACAGTCTGAACGCAGCCTAAGAGCCGTCAATCATGTGTTTAACCACTCCCTGAAGACACCGATCTGGATTCTGTTGGACTATAAACCCTCACGTTCCGCCGTGTGTTGCTTCCTTTCACCAGTTTGGTGTCGTCCTGAACAGTGACACGCCTATGATGAAGAGCTTCTTGTTTCCCGGAGGATCCATTTGAGCGCAGCACGCAACCACAGTGCCTCATATTTTAACGTGGTGGTGGTAAGAGGGGGGGTGGAGGGGCTGATGAATAAACAGACGTAGGCCTTCTGATTATTATTTACGCCCATCCATCCTGCGCCGCTGCGTCTCTGAGGTCCTCACAATGAATGATGCTTCTAGAAGTTTCTAATGGACTCAGAGACAGACGGATGGAGCTGAGAAACAGGAGGTGAAAGGACCAATCACTCCCTCCTGTTGAGGTGCTTTAGATAATAGAGGCTGGAAATCCATCACAGGACGGACAGACAAACACAAGGACCGAGTAATGGTCCACTTAGGCCAGAACTGGACGTACGACACCAGACCTGTCCCACAAGTTTGATGTGTGAATTCAATAGGAAATAGTGTTTGTTCAGACGTTCAAGAGCTGGAATTAAACCACAGCTGGAAACTACAACTAAAAATAAAATAAACTAGAACAAATAATGCAGAGTTACAAATATATTTATGATCTGAAACATAGAGATATGACTGACATACAAGTTTATTTATTCCCTTTGTGCTTGCAATGCACTGGGGACTATTGTTCATCATATTTATTATTCTTTTTATTATGACTTGTACAAAGAAATGAGCAAAAAAAATGCAGCCCACACCATTGGAAATAGACGCTAAAATGTGTGTCTTATATACAGGAATGGTGTGCCATCTATTCAGGTTGATATTCCGATTTCATATAGAATGCGAAAAACTCGTCAAAAATGTCCATCCAAAATTAATTGGGCCATGTTTATGTGGCTATAACTCCCAAATGATACATCAGAACATTATGCAGTAAACAGGAAAATTTTTCAGATTGACCCAGAGATCCAATACGTTTTACGAATTTCGCACCAGAATGCGAAGAAAACCCATTCATTCTTAATGGGACCAACAAAAAAAGTTTCCTTTTTTGTCAACACTACTTTTGCGGCATACTTTCACCGACAGACTTCATTTAAACTTTACAAAGGAGGAATTTTTGTCCTCTGCAGGATGTGGTTCTGATGAGGATGGGATTTTTGGTTCTCCATAGAGAACTCATGACAGGCAAAATCTGACTTTTTTCAGTGGGTGATGTCATCATCTTGATTGGGAGAGAAGCAAAAATCCACCTGAAAAATTTCTGAATAACTCGCCCTAATGGCCAAACGATACAGTGAATAAAAATGTAAAACTATCTATAAAACCTGGTCACATCTAAAAACAGAGTCATGGCGGTTCTAAGTTTGACTGAAACTGTGGATTAAAAACTGAAAACAGTTCAACCTGTTGTTAAACCTTAAACTCTGTCATTGTTATATTGTGTTGTTGTCGTGCAGATCGTCGGTCCAGCAGACGGTTCCAACTACATCGTGGATTATTACGGCGCCCGACTGACCCGCCTGTCAATCACCAACGAGACATACAGGAAGCCACACCTGTCTCTGTGATGTCACCTGGACACGCCCACCGCCGGTAAGAGCACACACGCTGCTACGTTAATGCATTTAAGACAAAGCTGGATGAATAAAACTAGCGCAGTTCAGGCCATTAATTAAGTACCTTCAAATTTGTCCTTCAAAGTTCTGATGTCAACACACATCAACAGTGAGAACAAAAAGAAACTATACACTAAACTGAGGATACATAGCTTTGCGTGACATCACCGCATTGGCTAGTAACGCGGGCCGCCATTTTAAAAAGGGAAAACAACCGCGTAGCAATACTAGACAGATAGCTCTGTTATGATGTCCTACGACTATTTTGATAAACCTCTGCCCTGTGCAAAAAACCGGTATGAATGGAAATTAGCAGTGATCAGACTAGAGCGGTCCCTATAAATTACTGGCAGGTTTTTGGCGAATGACCCCACAACATGCCCTAATATTGAGTGGCCAGCCATCTCCCACTATCTTGTCGAAAGTCCTGGCATATATACATATATATATACACACATACACACACAAGAAAAAATGCTAACTTTTCACCATTTTCTGTCGTTACATGGAAAAAAGACAGCTTCTCTTCCATCCAAGCATGGTTATTGCACCCGAAGGCTGTACAAGATTTGGCCATTTTACACGAAGTTTTAAGCGTAAAGGACTGTGCACTGCAGTTCACACAGTGGTTGCTATGCTGTTGTTTTACCCTTTACTAGCGGTACTGACGTCACTGCGAAGCTATGTATACAAAAATGAAAAGGAAATTACTGATTGGCCCGAACTCTGATCATTGTGAAAACACATTTTTTGTGACCTTGACCTTTTATCTACATTCACCAAAACGGCCACCTCTCACCATTCCTGAAAATGTAATGCCAATTGGTCCAGTACCTTTTGCGTAAAATCGTTGACAAATAGACAAATGGACAAAAAACAAACTTATAACAGTAGCCCCTCCCCTTTTAGGTGAAATAAAACCTGCCACAGACTTACAGAGGACATGTTTATGCAGGAAAAACACACATTTATGATGAATATGACCCAGTAAACACATGTGAGATTGAAAGTCTGCACTCCAGTAAACAGGCAGGTCCGTTCTATCGGCGTGTTTTGTTCCGTTACGGTCCGGTCCAAACATGACAGCGTTAACGGCTGGGTTTATCTTTGATGGATGTGACTTTAACGGAGGACAACAGCCGCTTCAGATGCCAAAATAAAAAAGCTCTCCAAATGCTTCAGAACAGGTCGTAAATGAATAAAATGGAATCGGAGGAAGGCGGTGCGTCGCAGCAGCACAAGAAGAAGAACTGAGGGGACGTTTAACTTTGGAGTTCAAGGTCGAAGACACGCCTCCTCTCACGGGACGGAGAAGTTAAATGTCAGATGAGAACGGGAAGAAAACGTCTGATCTTCAGAGGACGTTAGTTTTATTTTACTGATGAGACTCCAACACACAGGCTCTGGACTGAAATCAGCCAATAATTTTTATATTAGTGAAACCCAGACTGGTTCTTCTGCAGAAGTTTGTAAATTAAAGTATGACAGGGTGCAGAGCCAGTGTCAGTATGAACATAAAGTCATAAAATGTCCAGACAAAACTTTATGTCATTTTAGGAGAATAAAGTGGAAAACAAAAGACAACATTTTACGAGAATAAAGTTGTAATATTTTGAGAATAAAGATAAGTGGGAAAATAGGGGGGTGTATGTTCAAAGGAAAAATTCCATAGTGAATAATCGGGACAAAAATGTAAATATGAAGAAAATTATCTTCAGAACGTAATGGAAAAAAGTAAGTCCAACAAAACAAAATCTAAAATGAGATTAAAAACATTTTTAATAATTAGATCTGGCAAAATGAATTCATCATAATGATTAATCTGTTTCAAAATGTTAATGCAATTAAATGGAACAGTTGTTTACAGTTGTTTTGTTGAAACTGTTGAAGGTGTTGAATAAATGTGTTAAATGCATATATATTAATATTTGTTTGGATATGTTTTGGATATTTTGTCAAATTTTCTTGGTGTTTTTTTCTGTATTTTAGAAGCGGTTTTGAATATTTACAATTTTTCTGTTAGTTAAATTTTTTGGCCAAATTTTCGTTAATTTTAGCATGTTTTGTACATTTCTTTTCTTAGTGTATTTAAATAGTTCTTTGTGTATTTTTGTGTATTTTCTGGGAAATTTAAGTACAACCCCCCCCCTCAAAAAAAACAAACAAAAAACAAAACAAAGACACAACAGTTGACAGACAAAGTGTGTTGATTCTGATTAATCGAAATTAATCCAGCCCAACCCTGTGATTAATCTGATTACAAACTTTAATCATTTGAGAGGCCTAAAAATAATTTAAAACCAAGTCTGAATTAAGGAAACAATGAACACAACAAAAAATGCAAAGGTAAAAAAAAAAGGTTAAAAGGTCAAAATCCAAATAAAAACTGTGAAAAAAGGTGGAAAGAAGCAGCGAAATGTGACAAAAACATGGCAAATCACACTATTAAAACAATCCAAAACTATTACTATTATATACAAATATTTACAATAACTCAGCACTAAAGTAATATTAAAATGCCAACACAATAATATAAAATGTAATTTCAAAAATTAAACACCAAGATAAATAAATAAATTAAAAATATGAAAAAGCTTTAAATTAAGTAAATGAATGTGACACAAACATGAATAATTTTTCCCTTGACTGTCTTAAAAAATGTTTAAATTTGTTCCTGTTTTGTTGTTCAGGTTTATTTTAGACTATATGACACATTAACCCTGTACTATGCATTTATTTATTGTAATAATAATGGAGCATTTCCTTTGTTTCTCTGCAGGTTTTTCATCACTGATGTGAAATCAGAAGATTCAAACACTCATTCTGCTTCTTCTGCACATTTTTCTGATTCTAATTTTATTTGTAAAAACACAACAGTTTCTGTAAAAATCAGATTTCATTCTGTTTCTGTCAGTACGGTGATATTTCTGTTTTTCTGTGCAGTTTTATTGTTATTTAAGCTCATTTTGATGTAAAATAAATAGGTTTAAGTTCTGTTTTTCCATTACTGTAAATAAAGTGGTTTTGTTTGTGTACATTTGATTGATTTTGTCCCTTTATTTTGAAAATCTGAATGAGACGAACTTTATGTGCAATTACATGATACACAAACACAACAATTTAACTGTACTCTGCTTTTTCCTCTATAATGACATTTTCTTAAGTGATTTATCACCATTAATGCTAATATTATCCTCTATATTTTGCATTGTGTTTGTTTTTTTCCCACTGAAAATCCAGTGTTTTCCTGTTTATAACTCACTCATGTAGATGTTCAGTAAAGTTCAGATTACAGTTGAGGGTTATTTTATCACAAAGGAAGAAACTGAATCCTTCATTTTTTTATTCAAAATACTTCAGTTTGTGGCTTTTATTGTTAATTTTATTCATTACTTCATTTTTCATTTTATATTAGTATTTTCCCCATATTACTTGGTATTTTGTAGGTTTTTATTAATTTTTTTGGTCATTTTATCCAGTGTCATTAATCCAACTCCATGGGTTTTACTGGTGAATCAAGGTTGTAGAAGATGATGGTGTTTCCATGGTAACTATGGAGGTCTACAAACATCAAAATATGGTCATATCTGATGACTATGAAAACCAGTTATTGACATGGATTAATAGATCACCAGGTATTCAACAGTTTAGATGGTTTAGGCTTCTTTGGCCTTTAAGAGTTAAAACTGTAACAGAAGAAAAAGGATGATGATGATGAAGATGACACTTCACTGAAGTCCAACCTATGATCCAGAACATCAGTGCATGTTTATTTTTTCTGGCCTGAGCACCAAGCGTTTCCTGTTCAATTACAGAAACTGTTACTGCACCAGTATGTTTCTACTGCATTACAATACAATTCACACGCAGCAAAGAACACACACACAAAAACTACAACATGCTGATCATTTGAATCA